>JAWZYT010004832.1:17500-80589 GCA_034508575.1 Petrolisthes manimaculis
ATTAGGCAGAGAGAGAGAGAGAGAGAGAGAGAGAGAGTGAGAGAGAGAGAGAGTGTGTGTATGTGTGTGTGTATTTTGCAATCTAGAGGTGTGTGTGTATGTGTTTTTTGTGTGTGTGTATTTTGTAATGTAGAGATGTGTGTCACTCATATTGATTAGAGAGAGAGAGAGAGAGAGAGAGAGAGAGAGAGAGTGTGTGTGTGTGTACGTGTGTGTGTATTTTGTAATGTAGAGATGTGTCACTCATATTGATTAGGCAGAGAGAGAGAGAGAGTGTGTGTGTATGTGTGTGTGTATTTTGTAATGTAGAGATGTGTGTCACTCATATTGATTAGAGAGAGAGAGAGAGAGAGAGAGAGAGAGAGAGAGAGAGAGAGAGAGAGAGAGAGAATTAAGGCACTCTAACATACCAACAATATTATATGTCATAAAATACATCCTTTATTAAGGACTTAGAAAAGTCTATATGGATTATTTTATAAAAATAATTAGAATTAAATAATACGTAGCTCCGACATAGAGTTATTTGGTAGTAATACTTATAAGGTTTGTTTGATAACTGTTCCCATGACAACCAGTAGGCTAAGGTTTGTTTGATAACTGTTCCCATGACAACCAGTAGGCTAAGGTTTGTTTGATAACTGTTCCCATGACAACCAGTAGGCTAAGGTTTGTTTGATAACTGTTCCCATGACAACCAGTAAGCTACATACAGACTTGGAGTATGAACGTGAGAGTTAATTTAGTACATTCCATCCCTTCATTGTGTGTGGTTGGTGTAAAGTGACGACCTATATTAAATATTCAGGAATATATACATATATATATATATATATATATATATATATATATATATATATATATATATATATATATATATATATATATATATATATATATATATATATATAAAACACTCCTTCTGTGTGTCTGTCTGTCTGTTTAGCCGCTATGCACGGCCACATCGATTGACCTAGAGTAAAAAGTTATATGTCATTCTAATCAGTGAAGCCTAGGAAGTGTCCTCTGCCTACAATTTTTTTTAAATGACCAATGGAGGGTTTGAACCCCTGCAGCCCAAGCCGAAGGTATAGTCTTTAGTTGTGTGTGAGTGTGTGTGTGTGTAAGGTATAGTCTTTAGTTGTGTGTGTGTGTGTGTGTGTGTATAAGGTATAATCTTTAGTTGTGTGTGTGTATATGGTATAGTCTTTAGTTGTGTGTGTGTGTGTGTGTGTAAGGTATAGTCTTTAGTTGTGTGTGTGTAAGGTATAGTCTTTAGTTGTGTGTGAGTGTGTGTGTGTGTAAGGTATAGTCTTTAGTTGTGTGTGTGTGTGTGTGTGTAAGGTATAGTCTTTAGTTGTGTGTGTGTGTATAAGGTATAGTCTTTAGTTGTGTATATATAAGGTATAGTCTTTAGTTGTGTGTGTGTATGGTATAGTCTTTAGTTGTGTGTGTGTGTGTGTATATATATATATATATATATATATATATATATATATATATATATATATATATATATATATATATATATATATATATATATATATATATATATATATATATATATATATATATATATATATATACGGTATTGTCTTTAGTTGTGTGTGTGTGTGTAAAGTCTCGAGCTAAAATAAGTATCCAGGTTTTCTCTGTGGTGTGTGTGTGTGTGTGTAGAAACAGTGTTACCAACGCCGGCTTACTTACTTTCTCTGCAGTGTTGCCATCGTGTATGTATTCCTTGTTAATCTGTGTTTTTTTTTCTCTCTCTCACTCTCACATCTGGCTTTTTCTTTCTCTCTCTCATTACTCTTTATTCCTAATTCTCTAACATTTCCTTTGTGTCTCTTACTCTCATTTCTTCTTCCCTCTCTATTTTAATTTTTCCTCTTCTCCTCTCTTATTATTATATATATTTTTTTTGTTAATATTGGATACATTATTCAGTCAGGAGTTTCAGTAGGGCTACTGAAGACTATCTTTGACATAAGAAAGTATGATCACTAAAGCTATACTATGCATACATTTCAAATGCCTAACTACACAAACAGTTATATACATTAGACCAATTTATATGCATTTTATGGCTGTTTAATCCATGTATTTACAGCAGACCTAAAGGTTTGTAGTAAGGTGGTGTAATGAAGCTGTGTCTGCTGTACCAGATGATTCCACATTGATGTATATCTTGATAGGAAGGAACGGAGGAAGGTCTCTGTTCTGGCAAAAGGGATGATGAGCTGGTGATGCCTGGTGACGGCAGCACGGGTGGTGTGGCCGTGTGGTTGAGCCCAAGGTTGGTGGAGTGCAGTTAGGTGTGGGGCGCGATGCTTGTAAATGACACACAATCCTGCCACATCACGACGCTGCTGTAGGGGCTGCATGGGTGAAGGCGGTTGGTCCAGTGGGGACTTCATACATATTAATCGTTGTGCTCGACGTTGAATCTTGTCAAGAAGACCTAAATATGAAGGGGGGCATGACGACTAGGTGAGAGGGGCATACTCCATGAGGGGGCGGACTTGAGCTGCATATAATGTGGAGATTCCCTGGGAGTCGAGGAGATGTGATACCCGCCAGACAAAACTTAGTTTCCAGGCGGCTTTCCTTGCTATAGTCTTGACGTGGCCAGTGAAAGTCAGGGTACTGTTAATTTCCACTCCCAGTATTGGTATGGAATCTTGTAAGGGCAGCGACCTCCCATCAAGCAAGATGATGGGGGAGGGAGTATTAGGGGGACGCTGTCTTCTGGAGACCAGCATCACCTGTGTCTTCTCTGGAGCGAGATCCACTTGCCATCGGCGACCCCATAAGACGATGGTTTGTAGGACCAGGTTGATGTGTGCGATAGTCGTGCGGTGATCACCACTGTCACAGGGAAATGTGAGGGTGCAGTCATTGGCATATGCATGTACCTCTGAAATGAGCTGAAGCAAGTCATTAAAATATGTATTCCAGAGGAGAGGGCCGAGAACACTACCCTGTGGTACACTGGCAGAGATGGGATGTTCGTCTGATGTTTGTCTATTCATCACCACTCTGAGGTATCTGCCCTGCAGGTAATCTTTGAGCAGGAGGAGTAGATGACCACGGACACCCAAGCTGTTCAGCTTGGTGATGAGGCCGTGATGCCACACCCTATCAAATGCTTCAGCTATGTCAAGAGCAATGATGAATGTGTCCCTTCCCTGGTCTAGTGGTGAATAATTGAAGTAATAGGTCTTCTGCTGACCTGTTTGTTCGGAAGCCAAACTGGTTATTGTTAAGTAAATGGTGTGTGGCTTCGAGTATTTTACCAAGAACTGAGAGAAGGGAGATAGGTCTGTAGTTCTTGGGATCAGTCCTCTTGCCCTTTTTGTGGGTTGCCACCACTCTGGCTCCCTTCTAGAGGGTAGGCCACACTCCAGTGATGATACATTGCTGGAATATGGTAGTGAGGGGCGTTGCCAGCTGAGAGGCACAACGCTTAACCCCTAAAGTCCTTTTGTTCGTTTAAACGGACGATACAAATTTAAGCCTTGAAGCCGATGGTCCATTTAAATTAACGCACTATAGAAAACTGGGTGTGCTATATCTAACCATTTCCTTGAGTGGTGGGAGTGGCGAGTGGGTGAAATTTTCCTACGGGGTGGTGGGTGGGCGGAGCCTAATTTTCCCCCACCACCACCCTCATACACAGACAGGCGTCCCCTTCTCTCCCGGCCCTGACTGCCTTCCCCTGCCCCTCATATCCTTCCTACCCTCTCCCTGGGGCTTGTTTACATTTCCACGAGTTATCTGAGTCACTTGGGATAAGCATATACGCCAAAACAAGTGTACATATGCTTCAGTACACACTGAGAGGGCTGCATGTACAGCTCCGGACTGATCAATGGTCCACACTTCTTCCACCCTTGCCTTGGTGTGGGCCTCAACGGATATGGTATCACTGACAGGTGGAGGGGGGAGGGGAGAAATGTGGGCGGAGTTATATAGAGGGGGTAGCGTTACCAATGTTGAGCCATCCAGAAATTTGAATCCTGAACCACTTGTGATCATGGATGTGAACCACTCACTTGAAGGTGGTAGGAGAGGAGGGGTTGGGTTGGGGAGAGAGGGGTAAAGCTTCACCAGTGATCGAGATGGAGAGAATTATTGGATCAAGTTGCTAAATGTTTTCTTCTGTAATCTAAATCCAACTCTGATGCTGCATTCCATGGGATATCCTTTATTATTTGAAATGAATCCAGATTTTACCTAATATAATTAACACGACACCAGTTTTTGATGACTAATATATCAAGCGATGCACCACCTACTCAGTGTTAAGTTACATTTCAATTAAATCCTTTATTTTTATCCTGTATCATTCATGACATTTTCTAAGAAACGTTTCTTGTGTAACTGGTTACCAAAGGATAATAGTTATAGTGTAAGATGTTAATTACCCAATTACTACTCCATCTGTTCTTCCTCACCCCGTCCTCCCTTATTCAATTCACTGTTTCCTCTCCCTCCATCCCACCATTCCTTTACTCTCCATCTTACCACCACCACCATCATTCTGTGTGTTGCTGCATAATCTGTTAATGCGCAAACACGACCAGAATAGAAATAATAGTGATATCTGGTATGCAAATATAATCCGTTATATATGACGAATATATTTATTACCTTTATTTATTTATCTGAGGTCAACATCTAGGCCAGCCATTCAGACGCCCAGTGTTAGTGAACCAATCACAACATTTAGAGGATATTGTGTCACAACTATTGTTATTACTAATTAAAATAGGGAAAAATTGAAATCAGACATTTATTGGTTATTGTTTACATGACTTTGTCAGTTTAGGTGAAAGCTCCACAAGTCCTCGTCACGAAGCATTCAAACCCATAATCCAACTGGGTCTGTAGGCACCACACTGTAATTATAATAACCACAATTATAATAACTGTTAACTTATTATAACCTGAAGTTTTTACTTCAACCTCACGTTTGCATTAAGCATGTGTAATGTTTGTCTTGTTTTCTTCTTATTATTATAAGCACCTATATATGTATTGCTTTAGACCATTAGCCACGATGATATACAGTATATACACTATTATACACTTCTATGAAGATATTAAGGCTTGAAATACTGTAGATTACATATTTCATTTCATTACTCATCAATTGACAGTCTCCAGTCGCTCGGGCATTGAGGCACCATGCCTCCTCACTGTATAATATATATGGTTTTCCCCGAAAAATCTCCCACTGTGTTCTGGTGTGACGTAGCAAATCTGCTGTGGTTCTCTGTCGTTCTGGCTCCCACGTGTTAACGATAGAACCTCATACATTTTCTATAGGGTTCATATCGCAGTCTTAAATAGACAAATCTATCACCTGCAAATAATCATGAGCAGTAAACCATTTTTGAACTTTCCTCACCATATGGATAGGGCATCGGTCGTGTATAGGACAGATAAGGGTGAGTAGTTGAAAAGAAATTAAAAACATTTAGAATATGATTGTGCTTCATTATATTGCATTTGATCGATCTATTAAACAAAGACACTGTCTGTTGTTCACCCCCGTAGAGAGATACTGATTATAATTATTATCCTTTGGATATTAAGCAACAAATAACGGAGCCGAGACAATTAATTTTCTGTCTTCAGCTTTAACTGTATTCTTTTCACCCCTCATGCTGGTAGTCCCCCTCTTTATCACCTTTCTCGCCGTAAAATAAACTTAATACCTATATCTTTCAAGTAACTGGCAACCTCACACAACCTCCTCTCCCCTGTCTTCTCTCTCTCTCTCTCTCTCTCTCTCTCTCTCTCTCTCTCTCTCTCTCTCTCTCTCTCTCTCATCCTTCCTTGCCTTCTGTAATATTCTTTATCTTTTCTTACTCATATTTTTAACCCTCTCATTCGTTCTTTCAAAGTTTAATGACATAGGCCTTTTTCCCTAATCACCCATAGTCCTTCAAATTTATGTAAGCGAAAGGATATGATAATAGTTATGTAGAACAAAGGTGTTGGCAGATACGCATTCTTGCCTGCATAATCCCACCCACAGCATTTCGCCTTCTTAAATCAGAAGGAATATTGGTTTCATGTATTGCCATTTGCCAGTATGTTGCTAGTCTGAATTATGGCCATTTGTTATCAAAATATATATGTAGATATATATTTACTTATATATATAAACTTACTTTTACTTACATCCAGCATTACTGTGCAGAACATGTGACACAAAATGGACCACAAGGACAGTAATGGTAGTCAACGTAATTCTCATGAATCTCTCTATATGCTACTGAAAACAATGTTTTATGCTCAACTACAGAATGATATTGATAACCAAATATAATGAAAACAATATAAACAAATTAACATTTATTGCGCAACAAAGGATGCTACTGTTTCAATGGAGTAACTAGCCCACACTATATATGACGGTGTGCAATCTTTCAACATGTTTTCCATACGGTGTTGGCTACATAGGACAAGCTACTCCCACAGGGTTTCAAATTACATAAGCTTACAATATTGATGCATATTACAATACCAGCTATGTCTTAACACGGTCGACTTGGATGTCATATCGTAGAGTGTAAGGAAATATCAGGGATGACGACGGTGATAATTATCGCAAGCCAGTGAGATGAAAAGATGAATTTTCTCTACTTGAAGATAGTACTAATGAATAGTAATAATTCTAGACCCAGCTTATTGACAATAATTTTATACATACGCACGTCAGCGTTATTGCGTTCCAGAACATTTCGGTAGGTTATGAGTTGAATTGATAAATGGGTATTCTCTTGATCCTTGGTAGAGATATCCTTATCGTCTATATTACAAGATAAATATGATTTCGTAAAGATAATCTATCCACATAGAGTAAATCTTGGTGTGACGAAAGGTAATTTTGTTAAGGGAACTAATTTCTAACCACAGTAGGCTATACATTTAAGGGAACACTATATCTTCGTGTTAAATTGAAGTTCCATGAATACTCCAGACTATGCCAGAAAGCAGACGACCTTGGTGTTTCTTATGAGGGATCAGTTTCGTGGCAAAGTCTGGAGGAAGCATAGAGCTCCAATTTAGCAGACAGCATCCTCTTAACTTCCCATCTCTTGCCCCCACTTCCCGAAACTCAGACATGGATTGATGAGGTAAGAATAAAACCATAATGACTACTACACCATAAATACATAAGATATTTATACATCAACGAGAAACGACAGTGGTTCAGTTGTCTTTTATATGGATGACAGTAAACATTGTTACTCAGGACAGACCAACAGTTCCATATTGTGTCAAGTGTTGAAATGAATGAATCTGAAAGTACCGAATCACATAGTTCCTCTCCGTCAACTGAGACGGTGGCGTACTGATATGAGTATTATTTGTCAAATCTGTGAACTATATAGTTTTAAATGTAGCAAAGAAAACACAAAATAAAGTAGTTAGAAGATAAACTTGTGTCACGTGACACTATACACAGCGGTTAGGGTTCCTGCCACGAACACAAAGGTATTATTAGCCACCTCGGGGCATCAGTCACACCAGGTCACAATGGTAAACATGTTGGAAGATTGCACACCGTCATATATATATATATATATATATATATATATATATATATATATATATATATATATATATATATATATATATATATATATATATATATATATATATATATATATATATATATATATATATATATATTCTACATAACTATTATCATATCCTTTCGCTTACATAAATTTGAAGGACTATGGGTGATAAACTGTGGGGTGAGAGAGTCTGTGTGTGTCATATGTGCGAGTGCAACACATGTGTGAGAACACATGATTCATGTAAACACCTATAATTAAATCAAAAGACATAAGAAAAGAGAGAGAGAGAGAGAGAGAGAGAGAGAGAGAGAGAGAGAGAGAGAGAGAGAGAGAGGGAGAGAGTTGATGCACTGGGTCAAAAACATTTACTTACAATATATATACAGATATAATAAACATAAACTTAAACTTAAACTCTCTCTCTCTCTATGTTGTTTTACATATATACTGTATATATTTGAAACAAGTGTATAAAATTCACACACACACATACACACATCGATACAATACCTTCTTTTATCATTATTATGTACCCAATGAACATACACACATACACACACACTCCAATGTACCTTAAAATAATATGGGATGGAAAGTGGATATGAAGCGAGGGAGTAGAGTAGAGGGTGGGAAGAGGAAGGGGGTAAGAGAAGGTAGGGAGGAGTAGGGAGTGAAGGGAAGGGAAGGGGAAGGGAGGTAGGGGAAGTGAAGTGTAGGGAGGGAGGGAGGTAGGGGAAGAAGGGGGATAGGTGTAAGGGTAGGTTATATAAACAATCTCTCTTTCTCTCCGAACGAGTATTTACCAGTGAAAACCAGAGAGAGAGAGAGAGAGAGAGAGAGAGAGAGAGAGAGAGAGAGAGAGAACAGTAGGTGCAGTGGAATAAAAAAATATCAAGTAGTATAGATATAGATTTTTACACACACACACACATACACACACACACTCTCTCTCTCTCTCTCTCTCTCTCTCTCTCTCTCTCTCTCTCTCTCATATTGCGTCTACATGCACGAGACCTTGGACTTAAATGATTCTTTTAACACGTCTTTATAAGGTTTTTGTATAAACATCAATAAGAACGATAAATCATGAAAAAAAGATAAAAGAGAGAGAGAGAGAGAGAGAGAGAGTGTCTGACTCTCTCTCTCTCTCTCTCTCTCTCTCTCTCTCTCTCTCTCTTACAGTTAATCAATAGATCTATTTTCATCCCAATAACCTTCAAATGTTTTTTCCAAGTTCGTCAGCTTATCACGTCTCTTTCAGTTCAAATGGGAGAGCTACTGGTTCCTCCACAGTGCGCCAGGAAACAGGACCAGATGTACTTGTACAGTACGTACAGTATATACAGCCACAATCAAAATATCCACCGACAGCTTCCTTCCATCGTGTACATAAATCAGTATAATATCGAAAAATAATCATACAACAACACCTTACGTCAACTCAACCCCCTCAATTATCATTATGAGGTGCTGCATAATCATACACGTGTTGTTTTCTATTATTAAGATACCGTATTTACTACGATGTAATGTAAGGAAAGTGTCGGTGGATATTTGATTGTGGCTGCACCATAGTATCATACAAAGCAAAATGGTTGCCTGTTGTTGCTTGGAAGATATTGGAGGAACCAGTTGCTCCAGAATTACCACCAACACAAGTCAACCCCCCACTTTATGTTTCATGTCAGAGAATTAGATGGCTACTGATCCCCCCCCCCCCCCCCCCCCAAGCCTGGCCTCCTACTCCCGCACCCCCCAAGCCTGTCACCTAATTCCCACCCACCCTTAATAATAATAATAATAATAATAACTCCACTTCATTCCAAACATATTGAAAAATGACACACACAAATTTAATGCACATACACACACTCGTTTTTTAACTTCTATAGACTAAGCCACTAAGGTGATAAGGGTACAAACACACACACATACACACACACATTCGTTTTAACTTCTATAGAGTAAAGTGCTAAAGATACACACACATTCGTTTTTATTTTATAGATTAATGTGATAAGGACAAACACACACATACATTTGTTATAATTTCTATACAATTTTCAATAACAGATGAGGAGTGCAGAATGAAGGCTCATCTCTGTAACAGGAGTCTTATTAATCCATCTACTTCAAGAATATGTAGCCGTCATTTTGGTGCAAAGGCATTCGAAACGAATTTAAAATATGAATTACTTATTCTCTGATCACATCGCTCTTCGGTTTCATTATTCTCTCCCTGCTTCTTCCTTTGGAGTAATGAAGCCTTGCTAATGTGTATATCTATTTTATCAATGATATAAATGACGAACTTTAAAACAAGAGATAATATGTTGGCGGTATATGACCCTGATGTAGCATCTACTAATCAATTATGCCAGAGTCTTGATGCAATAATAAGTAAGAAATATATTAATATCTATAGGTTTTGTCGACCCTTTATTAAAAATAGCGCCTTTTTATCGCTTCGGAAGTGAGTTTAACTTTAGCACCTCCACATAATTCAGGTTGGCAACTCTGCATATACAAGTGGTATGACTGGTATCATTATCACAGCTGTGACTCCGGGGATTCTACAGTTAATGCAAATTCTTGTGAACATTCATTTTCTCATTTTCTATTTTTTGTTTCTTCACTGCGTTCTCCGAGATGGTATCAGATGCATTGTCTGGGATATTTTACATGTATTAATTAATGTCTTAGTCACGAAGAGAGAGAGAGAGAGAGAGAGAGAGAGAGAGAGAGAGAGAGAGAGAGAGAGAGAGAGAGATTAATTAATCTGGCCAGGCAAAGCCTTGATGGGAAGCGAACAACTGAACACGCAGAAACATACGAACATACACACACAGAACCACAACAAAAATAAACAAACCACAATATCACAAACAGTAAAACAACAAAAAAGACGAGATAGAATAGACCAACAACACCTAGAACACAACAGAAACAACAACACACAAACAAGAACACAGAAACAACACAAAAAATAATATAAACAATAACACAGGGAGAACGCCAATAACAGGTCTTCACTCCAGGAAGGTTGGGGCGAGACTGGAGGAACATCTCTGGAGTCAAGTGCGTCACAGTAACAATGCGTCTCTGTGGCAGTTTAGGTGACTTAAGTTTCCTTTTTGGAGAACGTGTGGCAGCGTGAACCTTTATCACATGGACACCTTCAGTTAAAGCCTGAGAATTGTCATCAGTTGAAGGGTCACAAGAATGAGTGTCTGATACAGTTTCCAATACAGAGAAACTAGAGTAAGAAGCAGCTGCTTTTGGAGAGAGTTGAAAAGGTGCTTCAACCGATTCAGGGTGAAGAGAGAAGGCATATGTTTTCACACCACCATCCTTCTGTCACCTGAAGTTGAGTTGCCATCTGGAACTGCCAATGCGGATCAATAGGGTGTTAGTTAAGTAGAGAATATCCTGCTCAAGGAGGTGCATCTTACATTGGCGAGAACGTAAGGGGTGAGCATCCCTGCAGTAAAAGCAGTAATTCTCTGACTAATACTCAGAAGTAGGATGTGAGTCAAGAGGAAAATAATCACCACACCGAGAACGGTTGTTGCAGTTCCTCCTCCCATGACTAAACTCGTTACAACAGAAACACTGTAATGGATACTCAACAAAAGCCATAGAAAGTAAGGATGATCATAATTTTACTGCCTTTCATCTTTGTTACTCGTTGACACTATCTGGGCACATAACGAGAATGTCCTCTTCTGAGAATTCATAGAGGTTCTCATTATATATATGCTCCTTGCTATAATTAAATGTTCGATGTAGTTTGATGGATTCAAATATCAAAGCAGAATGACAGGGGAGATTGAGGAGCCTCATGGCCTGTGTAATATCTTTGGCTATGATTAAAATACCCTTATCATACTTTTTTATGCGGCCCATCAGTAGGAATCCAATTTTTTTCTGCAGATAACTAGAAGCATGGATAAAGTTACCACGTTCCTCCCTTTGTAAGTCACAAACCAAAAGGGTGTAGGAACCCGACGCTCCTTGGGTACATGCTCTACAGAGTCATCGAAGATGTTAGGGCAGTAATTATTGTCACTGTCAACTACATTGGTGGACCACATCATTTGAACTTTGCAGTAAGTATCATCCACAGACAGAGATTCTTTTGCTTCAAAAGCTGCTTTGGCAGCAGCATTTGTATTGAAAGTAACATAACACCGATTAGATCTACAGTCACTGTCATAAGTAATTCGGATATGAAGAACCAGTAGCACCGTAGGAAAGGGATACAAGTACATTAGTCAACAATAACGTGTTCAAACAGCTAACAGGGTTCGTCGACACAACACCCGACCTGCTGGGTCTTCTCTTATTTGCAGCCTTCTGTATACCACCACAACCAGAGAGTGACGTCTTGAGGACCTGGTCTACCACCGCTCGAGGAAGAGATTGAGGCTTTTCGTTATCCATATTACATTATCATTATCAGAATAGCTCCAGGAGCAAAGGGCTACTAGTAACCTACCTGGCAGATGAGGGAACTGAGTGCTGGTCGCTCTGGGCGGGGTACCTCTTCCCCCACGGGGCCACTCATTTTAAAAAGCAGCCCCAATGGCTCGAAAGTTTGCCCATGATGGTGCTGAGACCCTCTTCCCCAACATCTCCCGGCCCAGACACCCAACCATCCGACATAAGATGGCCCCTAGATGAGGTCCCTCTGGAGGGCAGCACTGTTGTCTCGTACTGGCAGCCTATTGCATAGGAACCATTTAGTCTGTTCTCTCACTGGTGACCTTACTATAGCACACGAAGCCCTCTCTCTACCACATCGGGGCAGAGCAGGGGCCGGAACCCCCTCTAGTCAAGCTCGCCAGGTCTCAGAGACACGCATGCCCCCACCACGTCAAGACGGTTCCTGCTGGGGGGGAGAAAGCGTGGAAGAATTAGCTCTATAATTTTGTGTCCAATTGTGGTATAACAAACAAAAACGTATCCCCCGTTCAAATGTCACACATTTAAGGAAGTGTAGGAGTAGGGGGACAGGCTTGGGGGATTTTTTTTGGGGGGGTGCAGGAGTAAATCATGTTTATACAACTTTTTTTATATGCCGATATATATTTATAAATATTACACTACCATGATTAAAAATGGGTGGATGATGTAGATAAAATCCTCCTGCATGTAAACCAGATTCTGTCATTGCCTACCTCTAATGCAGATGCTGAAAGACGGTTTTCACGGGTAAATTTAATTAAGACAAAACTTAGACATTCCCTGCAGTTGCCCTCCCTGAAAGCTTTAATATTTGTGGCAAATTATGTAAGGCTCAATGGTGGAATATATAATGTTCAACCAACTGAAGCTATGTTAAAATGTGTAAAATAACTCCTATTATATATATATATTTATATATATATATATATATATATATATATATATATATATATATATATATATATATATATATATATATATATATATATATATATATATATATATATATATATATAAACCCTATGTAATGTTTATTGTTACGTTTCTACATGTCAAGATATTTTCATGTTCCTTATTTGGTGTTTGGAATATAAATTGGATTTAATATGTCAATATATTTCCTTCCACCTACCGACACTGTGATAAACATTACTCGATATATTTCAAACAGATTTTTATCTCCTATGACACTCTGAATGTTATTGTAAATTCATAATGGGTAGAACAGTACTATGTCAGTTTGTACATGGATTGTCAAATTAGCTTGTTTATCCATCATAACACATTTTCCTTTCTAGTGAGAGAAAACGTGAAACGTCATACTCTTGGACCCAATCACAACTCGAGAAATTGCACCAATCAGCTAATATATATTTGCAACATAGAAACTTTTTCATAACGTCATTGTCAAACTCTTCTTGCGTTGTGATTGGCTCTGGCTGGCTGATACATCTGGCCTTTGATTGGCTGGCAGGGGGTATGGTGACGAGTCAATATACTGTTCATACTAATGCCTCCCGGTACTACCCATTCCGGTATCCAGTCTGTCTGTCAGTGTGTACCGTGTGTGTGTGTGTGTGTGTGTGTGGTGTATAGGCGGACAGTTGGATAGTGAACGTCTCTCACACAAGGTCACCTCACCTGTATGCTCCCGGTACTGTATATTCCATCCAAGTTAGTGTGTGTGTGTGTGAGTACAGTTGGACACATGAATGGGTGGTACTGCCCAAGTAAAATATGGTCAATTTCTCCCAATATCAAGTTCCTTAGTGCCAAATAGGAGACATCAGGGGCAGAAGTCAGTATTGAGGATGGTGTGTGTGTGTGTTCCTTAGTGTCAAATAGGAGACATCAGGGGCAGAAGTCAGTATTGAGGATGATGTGTGTGTGTGTGTGTGTTCCTTAGTGCCAAATAGGAGACATTAGGGGCAGAAGTTAGTATGAGGAAGTCAGTATTGAGGATGGTAATAAAAAGCAAGTACCTGATAATATACACTGGTTACTCAAATAGGACAAGTATCTTTCACCAGGACTGTATCACCCATTCATGTGTCCAACTGTACATGCAGACGGACAGGTGGATAATGAACGTCTATCACACAAGGCAATATAATAATAATAATAATATATGTGTGTGTTCTTATTTGGAATAGTGAGTAGCTGCTTGTAGTAAATTAGATGGTACTTATTGGAAAGTTTTTCAGCTAACGAACAGAGGGAAGCTATCAAACGTGTACAGTACAAGAGTAACTCTAGTTTGGATTATTATTTATTATTGTCCACATCAGTAATGCAGTTCATAACAACAAGAACATTCCGTACAACAATTCCCTAACACCAAACTTTTCTAGTAACGTTATTTGGCTAAATCTTTAAAAAGTCAGCAGAACAATTATTGCCTACAGTATGTGTAGAATAAAGATACCTAGTAACCAATTCTCTGTGTATGAAAGTCTAAGGCCAACTTTACTTTTAATGTGTACCTTTTTTTTTTTTTCAAGGGGGAAATTTTGTATTGGTCAATCTGGAGCAACTGATTCCTGCAAACCATTCCAAGCAACAGAAGAACACCTTTATTTTTGTTCATCTGATCCTGTTTCCTGGCATATACTTTGGAGGAATCAAGGCACTCCATTGTACCAAAAACGAATGACCCCATTTTATGGGGATAGTATACTTTTGATAGACTGGAGTGCCATGATTCTTCCAAAGTATGCCAGGAAACAGGACCAGATGAACAAAAGTAATGGTGTTCTGTTGCTTGAAATTGTTTGGATGAATCAGTTGCCCCAGATTTGCCAACACTGTACATCCTCCTTAATTAAACGTCTCGACGTGACAGATTGCGACGACTCTAGGAGGATCATTTCAGATATTTACTCCATAAAAATGAATAATCTAACTTTGTCTGAGTGAAAAAGATTACCAACTATCATAGAACCATTAACACGATATTCTTACTTTTGTCGGAAAACTTAACCGGAGGGAGTGGTGGGTGTGGAAAAGCCCTCTTCAATCCTATATTACACTCTCCCACTCCTAATAGATCCTTGAAAGGACCAGCAGATATGTTACTATTTAATTATCGTGTGTATTCCTCTATATTATATATTTCTCTTTCACCTTCTTTCTACGCCACGGGGTCTCGAGGTCAAGGGCAGTCTTCACTCTCTCTCTCTTACTCTTCCACTCTCCCTTTCCCCTTCCCTCTCTCTCTCCCTCCCACACCCCCTTTGTATTTCTGGATAAACTCCTCTCCCTCTCACTGTCCTCACCCTTCCCTACCCAGATCCTCTCCATAATGGCCAAACAGGGACACACGTGATTTTATCTGTACAGTACACTCACAATCCAAAATGTGTATCCATGCCTTGTTGAAGTTTCGAATCATTTGGCATACTAGTGAACTAATTCCAACGCTTATCCTGTTTCATATTTGCTTTAGCTCGCTTAAATAAATATTCGAAGCAAGTCTGGATACATATTTTAGATTGCAAGTGTGTGTATTTTACATGTATGTAAAATCTTTTACCCAATTTATCATTTTTATCTTTAATAAACCAATCAACACACGACTAACTACAAAATAACTGTTAAAGTTACCGTCTCCTTCCTTGAGAGAGAGAGAGAGAGAGAGAGAGAGAGAGAGAGAGAGAGAGAGAGAGAGAGAGAGAGAGAAAGGATTACCAACTCCTTCATGTCTTATCATCGGTGCAATAATAAAATCCATTCCGAATTCACACAATTTGTATTATTATTAAGGCACAATTTAATCTGTGTAAAAGGACTATTAATGTAGAAGGTAATGATTAGTGTGTGTAATATTATAACAGTTTTCTTATTATTTACAGATGATGTGCAAAGCAATGGTGGATTAAGACAGTAAGGGTGAATATTGGACTTTGTGTTGGAAGCGGTGTAGTCTTCCAGAAAGAGCAGCCATGAATAGCCAGGCCTTACCCTCAAGGTCACCACTGTTGCCTCCTGTTGACAGCCGGAGTCCACGCCTGTTATGGGTGGACCAAGCTGCCCGGCCCAGATCAGCCACCATGACACCTGTTACCCCAACACGGTAATATATATATATATATATGAAGAATTTGTTGCCGAGAAATAACTTGCATTCGATTAATAACTAATTGGTAAACGAGAGTGCATTTTAAGGATCTTCCTGCCCAGACCTGATTTGACCACTAACCCCATAATATCCTCAAAGGCATTAAAGAACAGCAGGGGTTGGCCGTAGCTTCTTTACAAGTTTTCCTATGATAAAAAAATCCAACTTATACATACTATTGTTTAAGGGTAGAGTTCAGTGTTGGTAAATCTGGAGCAACTGATTCCTCAAAACTATTCCAAATTTTGCATATGGTACTTTGCAGGATTCAAGGTGCTTTAATGTACAGTCTCCCCCACTCCCGCTTTCACCAGTTCAGCGTTGCTAACGTATACACCCAGCATCGTGTGAGCTACCAGTTCGAACTATCACATCCGAAACACCTACCAGTAAGAGTAAGGGTTGATGGCAGGTGTTTCGGATGTGAGAGTCGGAACTGATAGCTCACACGATGCTGAGTGTATATGTTGACAATGCTGAACTGGTGAAAGCGGGAGTGGAGGAGACTGTACCAATAGTGCATTACCAACTTAAGTTCGTATTAATATATTAAGTGTGTTTGATCAAACGTGCATCTAAGAAATTTATGATAATGATACATTACATGACTTTTTGAGGAAGCATTACATCAGTCAATCCAATTATTATTGTCTCATAATTATGAACATATAAAGCATTAAATTCATGTCCAATTTTAACTCTATGCTACCGTAGTAAAAAGATCTTTTCCAGTTTGTTCAATGTAAAACAATGATTACATTCATTGTAAGGTACTTAACTTTAGAGATACAGTCCTGGACAATAATATTCATCCACATTGGAGTGATTCAGGTAAAAGTTTGTCAGCTTCCCTCTGTTTGTTAGCTGAGAAACTTTCCAATAAGTACAGTAGGTTAAGTACTATTTTTCATTTAACTACAAGCAGTTACCAACTATTCAAAGCAATAACATTAACATCATCTGAGAACGTGAATACTGTACATTAGACAGCAATTTGTTTGAGTAATCCATATCTATATTGAAACTTATGTCCACTATTGTACGGTACTTAATAGATATATCACTATAAAAAATTGGGTGAAATCTTGATCAACATTGTCTTGACTGTGTTAGGGTGATAGAATCAACCATACCAGGCAAGAAATATATTCTACCACAGTAGTATTGATCCAAAGGCATCACCATGTGCCTGTGTGTAGCCATGGTGGCCTGTCGACAATTCACCTTGACCAATGTTTACTCATGAGCTACGCTGTTACTATGCCAATCCCACGTGAACGCTACTCTCTCTTTCTCATTATGTATGTACTGGTACCTATTATCTATTCTGTGTGTGTGTGTGTACAGGGTCTCTCCAGTGACAACAACAGTCAAAATAACAATGAAAATAAAAATAATTAACTTTTTTTAGTAGCCTCAGCTAAACGTAATGCATATACAACTGTACAGTATTGGCAAAAAAAGATGCAACTCCCACCGACATCGACGCTACCTACGACATCGTGACATAAAATTATGGGAGATTTCATAAAACAAAAATATATGTATTGTTCTGGTACCCACCAATTAGTACTTTGTCATTTCTCCTTTCATATTAATAACCTCTTGCAGACGTCTAGGCATAGACCTAGCTAATTTTTCAAAATAGGACCTTTCTACTCTAACGGTATTAGTACAACTTGGAGGTGCTCTGGGTTAACTTGTAACCCAAGAGAAAGATAATGAGAGAGTCAGCTGATTAGACTTTTAATATCAACAGGTGTCTGCTTAAATTTCCCTTGATCATTTTTTTCTGAAGTCCCATTTCTCTTGAATCAGGTTTGGGCCATATTTCATTCCAGCATTTATATCCCAAACTAGACAGAAAAAATAAAAATGTAATGAAGTTTTGCTCTGCCACATTTCCGATGTATCCCTTATATTATGTGAGCCCTAATCGATAATAATGAACAATATATACTATTGGCCACAAGAATTTCAAGGGTTTTAAACGCATGGAAAATGAAATAATCCGTAACTGCAATACAACATTATTATTAGGTTTGACGTTTTGTAATCATTGAGTCACTTGGTAGACCATTCATTGCTGTACACTCGTGATACGTAATCCCTGACCAGAGACGAACGGCAGGCACCACACACACATACCCTGCATTCGAACTCAGCCTCTATAGGTGTACTGAGTGGGGAAATGAGCAATACCAGGCGATTCGAAGCTTTCTGCTCCTCACACTCTGGTCAGAAATTATGTATCACGAGTTACTTTCAGAATAATAACCTCTATTTTCATATAACCTGTTAGAATTCATGTGGCCAACCGTACACTCCAATCATACTGTTGCAACCAGGTCTTAATGTTGCTCTAAAATTGTTGAACACATAAAACAGATAATTTTTGGACAGACACAATTTTTATTATACGAGAACACACTCATAAAATGTATTAATAAATCCATCTATTCAGAAGATCAGTCTTCCATCTAGGAGAGAGTGAGAGAAAGAGAGTTGAGATTGGATTGACATAGTAACACAATTCAAACTTATCAAACATATAATAATGGAGAGTGACCAAGGGCAACCAAGGGCAACCAAGGCCACACATACAGTACAAGCAGGCACATGGTGAGTCTGGATCAATACTCCTCTAGTACAGTAGCCTATATACTGTACTCTGTTTCCTACGTGAAGCTGATTCCATGACCAGGTGTTAGACTTGATTTCCCATTGACTATAGTGAAATATAATTAGTGCACATCAGTATTGATTTTTTGTTTTAATAATACATAAGCCAGAGTAAATCTAATTTTAGTAGAAAATTATATTAAATAATGTGAACGCATGGAGTTTTTTGTATAGAGGGTACCCGGCTTTGCTCGGGTTTATATAAAACAGATGCCAATACTTGTTTTTAATTATAAACACATAAAAGCTTTTGAGACTTCTCATACATTAATTTAGCACAGTGTAAGCTGATTAACTTAATTTGTCTAATGCAATAAAGAAAGACAAATTACCTGCCACGACTTGTTTGTTAAACATTGTCAATACATGTAGACTATTCACAGCCTAATAATTGTTATTAGGCTTTACGTGTAATTCCAAATCTAAGTTTAACCTCGTCCTCTGTAAGTTTTTTTTTTAGAACATTTAATTCCATGGGCTTGTTGCACAATCTTGTTAGGTGTAAGGCATTTTACTAATTTGCTCAATGAAGACGATATTTGACCACAACAATACTTATACCAAGATATATAATTCCTGTGGTAATTAAACCCTGTTATACTAATATTTCCTATCCTTCCCAGTATATATTTTGTTGCCTTTATTAGCCCATGTTGTTGTTGACCTAACTTTGTCCATTGCTCATTGAAGAGCCAATGGTACTGTACCAACTACCAAGTGTCACGTTATTGCCAGCACGTTGTCACTTGTGTGGACTTTATTGGCTCATTTAGACAGGTTTAAGAGCATTTTGTTCATTATGCTCAGTGAAGATGACGCCTGAGCACAATACCAAGCCCATGTTTTTCTTTGGGTAACAATACCCCTCTGTGTCAAGTTTCAGGCCATTCCTTCCAGCAGTATTCGTGGTCATAACCGGACAGACATACACACAAACAAACAAATAGACAAACAAAACTTTACTTTATATATATATATATATATATATATATATATATATATATATATATATATATATATATATATATATATATATATATATATATATATATATATATATATATATATATATATATATATGTACAGTCGGCAGCATCAGTTCGCTTCATTTCCACCAGCGTATATGTATTAACTTTTGTGATGTTGTAATACAACTTTAATATAGAGATGACAGACATTGTTCTCATATGGTAAATTACCATGTTATTAGAATGAAAACTGGTTCAGAATGCAACTGTCTGGTCATTATAACATTATTAAGTACATCAGATGGACGCATATTTATACTGCCGGCTGTACACTCGCAATCCAAAATATGTATCCAGGCTTGCTTCGAATGGCTTGATCGAGTATTAATTTAGCGAGCTCAGACAAATATGAACCCGGATAAGCGTTGTAATTGTTTCACTAGTATGTCAACTGACTCGAAATTTCAACAAGACCTGGATACAAATTTTGGATTGCGAGTGTACAGTCGTGGACTTAAGTTTCAATTCACATATGAGTAAATCAGACAAATTTATGTCTAATGTTTTCACGCTCTCATGTGATATTACTGCTTGAAATATATATATATATATATATATATATATATATATATATATATATATATATATATATATATATATATATATATATATATATATATATATATATATATATATATATATATATATATTTTATGTTCCGACACTGGACATAGGCTTAATTAAGCCTGTTACCATGGCCCAGGTCAACTGCTGCACACATACACACGTCACGACTTCCTTGTAATTACTTAGAAGATTATACCTAATCTATTTATTGAAAGTTTTTCAGCTAACGAAGAGAGGGATGCTGTCAAACGATTACATGAGTCTTCCATATGTGGATGATTAATTATTATTATCCACGGGTGTATTGTATATGACTATTGATGAGAGAGAGAGTAACTTACAGGCCGAGTGTGCAGATCGACCGTCAAAGAGATCTTAGCAGTGCCAGAACCTACTCGACAGTGGATGGGTCACTACAAAATTTGCAATTGAATCCAGATTCATCGTACATGATCAGCGATCTTACGAGCTACTCGATGACCGACCAACGCTGGACCTTACAGAGGTGTGTGTGTGTGTGAGAGAGAGAGAGAGAGAGAGAGAGAGAGAGAGAGAGAGAGAGAGAGAGAGAGAGAGAGAGGGAGGAGACACAAAAATGAACATAACTATGGGGCGACACAAGGTATTATGACTCTTAATACAGAGGAGGTGTACCTTATTATCACAGGGTGGTTCTTTCACGTATAAACATTCACAACACCTTTTGTTCCGTATAAGATTACTTGGTTTCCAAAGGTATATTTCAATATATCCCAGGTATTTAAAAACACTGGACATACTTCATGGCACGTCATGTTGCCCTTACATAATATCATTTGTACCCTTGATTCTTCATACGAAATATTATAAGATATGTGTTCTTTTAACAGCTTGCCGAACTGCACACCGCATGCTTCATACCTGTCAATGTTATTAAATATTTTAGAGTAGAGGGGAATTTCAATATTTTCACCCAGTAATGCAAAATCGCCGAAAATATTCACTCGTCACGTATTCTCTCATGAATTAAGCTAATAAAAACATAATTACATAGAACTGTTTAGGTTAAACATTGCGAAATGCTTATTTGTCTTTTCCATACTTTAACGCTGACAATTGTTTGTATGTGAACACAGAAAGAAGATCGGGTTGAAACGAGGTACGAAACGTGTTGAAACGAGTGCGACAAAAGATAAACAAGAGATGGACGAGAGAAGCACAGACCTGAACCTGACCTACATCAAGAAACACTTTAAGAGGAAGGAATGCCTCAGGTGCATCCTCACATCCAGTCTTTCTGTTCTGTGCTAAGATTATTATCATATATACCGCATAGTAGTTGTATTGTGTGGGACAAGATTATGACATGAGCAAAGAAACATATATTTTGTTTTTATTTACAGATTAGGGTCGAAGGCACATGAAGTACAGTTGCCTCCGCTAGTAACGAGAACAGCGTCTGGTAGTGGGTTTGGCAAAACTTGACACCTACATGTTTGTTTACATTGTGTTCATATAGTGGATACTTAATTAGGAGTGAGCTCTAGTTATATCAAACAATTCATTATTACAACTAATAAACAAACACAGTGGTGCCACATTTTACCAAACCCACTGAACGCTGTGCTCGTTAATAGTGCAGATAACTGTGCCTTTATATCATGTGCTATGACATTAGCCTTTGACATAAGACAATTATACGAATCTATTCAAACATTGATTGATAATTGCAGTCTTGCATTGTCAGCTTGAATTTATTAACAGCATATGATTTGTATCTTATACTGATTCCTCCATATTAAGCCAGGAAACCTACAGGGGTTAGGGTGCTAGGAATAACTCTCCAGTATCCCTGCTTGTCTTAAAAAGCTACTAAAAATGACTTTCCTTTCTCCAACTGACCTGTTTTTTCATGTTAACTTTTTTGCTTTCTGTCCACTTCTCAATCAACTTCTCCATATGACCTAGCTTTTGTGGCGCCTAATATCAATCAATTTTATCCAGGAAACAGACCACCTCAGTGTTACTTTAATGGGGAATATGTTTCATGGTAAAGTTTGGAGGAATTAATAGCCCTCCAATTTATCAAGAGAGTAGGAATCCTCTCGAGAAAATGAGAGTAATGTATATACTGATATCAGACTGACTAAGGTATAGGGCACTTACTAATCCTTATTCATACACAACTAATATGGAAGTGTTTAGTCCTGAACGTGTAATATTTACTAAGTCACAACTCCCTCTCCACGGGTTTGTAGGTATGTGAAGCACTCGGCAACGGAAGAAAAGATGATGTGCTGTTGTGGTTTGCACAAAGATGAACATCTGCCTCTCTCGCAACTTCTACACCAGTTTAATCAAACCAGCCGACCTCAGTCATCCATTGTAAGTTTCTTTTTCTTTTTCATCCTAATCCATTAACCCTTAATTCGCGGATGTAGTAAAATGTCGAAACTAGCAACGAGTCTGGAGCACCGCGGGTGTAGCATTCGTTAGTTAGACTCTTAACAGTGGGGGTAGAAGGACATATTATTTTCATCTCTCCTCTTTTCCTGTAATTAGTACGTGACAACGACAGTGACATTATTTTTCATAATTTTGTGTTGAAAAATGTGATTCTGACATGTTTTATAATAAAATTTGAGTGTGAAAACTTACTTAAATAGGTAAATATAGTTTAAATGTGAATTTTGAGTTGATGTCATTGTGAGGTGGCTACCCATCCTACAGATGTAATTTCAGTCTTCACAAGTACATCAGGAGACAGCTATAGGTTTGTACTTCAATGTCATGAATAATTTATTTATGTAACGTGAGTGGTTTACAAGCTATTAGCCGTCAAATGTATTGCTTACATAGTGACAGCGAATGCAGGAGAAAGGCCAGGGTGAGGGAGCTGCCGCAAGTGGTAATGCCCGTGGCTAAGTGGTTAACCCCTTAACCCCGGGTGACGATATAAGTCGACACCACAAATAAGTGTGGGTAACTGCAAGTGACAACATCGTGAGCGAGGGAAAAATCCCCACAATACAGAGATGGCATGAGGCAGAGAGTTAACCACTTAGCCGTGGGCCTTATCTACAATGGTAACTTTGTTTTGTGGTCATTTCTCCCGCATGTAAACATCACATTTGCTGACTTAGAGCATGTAAAGCATTCATATAGCTTTCTTCTGATGTACTGTACTTGTGAAAACTAAATGGACGTCTGTAGGATGGGTAGCCAGAATCACTATTTAAAAATAAAAGAAAATGAAATATAATGTCACTTTACGTACAAAGATTGTAATTAGAGCAAAAGGGGAATGCTGAAAATACATCCACCCACCCTGACTGTTCTTGTCACATTGACTTTTAATGGCTGGCTGGACTCAAGCAAGTTAGGAAGCACACACTCTTAAAATATGTGCTGTCGACTTATGTTATCACCAACGTACGATTAAGGGGTTAAGGGGCAGTCAGTCTGTTTCATCAACACATCTTTCCCCAGCCGACTAAGTTGCAATCCATGCTCTTACTGGGATATAGGAGACTGAGAAATTTGCCCTACAATTCCCCTAATTCGAGAATCGACCCCAGGACCTAACCATTACACAATCGGAACCCCACTGAAAGAGAGATTGTGAGAGAAAGGAACACAGAGAATATGGAAAGAAGATGAAGAATGAAAAGGATTATGCCATTGTGAAGATGAATAAAGATTTAGTTTATGTTTTATATGATTAGACAATTTACTTATAATGTTTACTTACGAAAATAATGCTTTTTATAATGTTTACTTACGATAATAATACCTTTTATAATGTTTAATTCCGATAATGCTTAAAATTCGTACATATTACGGACCATTGGATGGATTTCGGATAAATATGTAAACTTAAATTGTTTTCGGTGTTTATATAATGTTTTAAACTCTCTTTTATATTATATAACCTTTAATCAAACTCAAATGAAAAATGCTTATTAGTTATTTTAATTTTCTTTTAAACTTAAGTTGTATACTTCAACAATGTTTAAGAGAATATTTTCTTTTTGGTGATTTTGAAGGTGTCCGATTTCTCCAGTAGAGGGCGTCAGTTTCGCGACATAGTTTGAAGGAGTCGGAGATATTCCAATTCATCAACAATATTGATTGATTCATTGATATTAGGCGCCGCCGCAACAGCGAGATCCTACAGCGCCAGAAAAAGGTGATAGAGAGGTGTGACAGCAAACAGGAAGGAAATAGAAAGAAGAGAGGGACAGTTGAAGAACTGAAAGCTAGTGGCTGGGGCCGATCATCAACAAGATAATCTCCCCTAAATCTCGGATAATCTATTCATGTTTAATCTCAGTTACATTTGCTTTATGCAATATTATAATTTAAGAAGTAGTATTCAATTTAATTTCGATTCTGAGGGTGGAATGATTATGTTCCAGTAAAAATGTTCCACTACAGGCTGGTTTTCTTATTGTTTATAAAATTGCATTTCCACGCAGTCTAACTAATTTTTCTCTTTTTGTGTGTGGGTGTGTTTTTATGCAACTCATTTATTTATCAGCAGCAGGATTGCATCGGGTTCCACACAGTAACTGCAGATACCATAGAAGAAATGGATGATAGGAGAGACAGACGTGGGTCTGGCCAAGGCCTTGGGTCCAGCCTTGCAGAATCCCTCAAGAATGTATTCCACTTCGTACGCAACACCGGCGTTGTCCCTCTCAACCAGCCCAAAATCACTAGGAACCAGTCTGTCGAAGATGCGGTAAACCTCACGTCATATTGACTATATTATTCAACAGGGAAGACTATTAATGGATTGGATTTGTCCTCCAATATCTTAATAGTCGAATCTATAATTTATATAGAGATTTTTTTTTTGTTGCATTTGAATACACTTAGACTTGATATGGGTTTAAGTAACTGATCTTAACCCATGGGGATTACTAGTGAAGTATTACCTCCTGGTGATATATATATATATATATATATATATATATATATATATATATATATATATATATATATATATATATATATATATATATATATATATATATATATATATATATATATATATATATATATATATAATAATGGTATTAAAGTATATTTGAGGTAAGAATCAATATACAGGTCAAAATAGGAAATGAATTCATAAATAAAAAACAACCACCAACGAAAATATGAACATAATTAGTAACTTATATTCCTTTTCTCTGGTATTTCTCAACATTGCGAATGGAGAAATGTGTTTTTAACTATTATCTTGGTGACTGTAGAAGTGTGTTTCCTAATTTACCTCTCACAATCTCCCAAAGATTCACAATGAGACCTTTATCAGGCTAATGCGTGGCAAATCATGGACAATCTCTATTTCACTATCTATAAGCCATTCTTTCATTTACCTCCTTCACTGTGCGATCAGTCTGAGTGTAAGAATGGACTTTACGGTTATTTTATATTTATTAACCCTCTAAGCGTGGGTCTTCTCGAGCGTTGACACTCTCTCGCCCGAGCCAATTTCCCGGCTTGTGCTCCCTACTTATGAAGACTAAATAGACAGTTTAGAATGATCGCAACTTTTACATCTTCCTGACCATTCTAAGTACGTTTTCATGCTCTGAATTCGTGTCAAAATCACATTTGTGAACAAAATGAAAAATAACGTCAATGTCGGTTCAATATACAGTTGGGTCCATTAAAGTTCATTAAGGGGGAAGTTTTGTGTCAGTAATTCTGGAGCAAGTGAATCCTCCAAACAATACCAAGCAACGTAACACCATTATTTTTGTTTATCTGGTCATGTTTCCTGGCATACTTTGGAGGAATCGAGGCACTCCAATTTACCAAAAAGAAACTCTCCCCTTAAACATTCATCTTTCATGCACAGAATATGAAGGGTTATTAAGACTTTAGAAGCTATTTTAGAAAGTCAAATGTAATTACCAAACGCTTAGCATACTATCCAAATGGTAATACATATTACTAAGTGTATTGTTTTTTCTCGCAGATGGAGGTGAAGGATGCTGAAGGTGAAGACGTTGTACTTAACCCCATATTGGCATATAACAGTGTTACATCTAGAACTGCTGGCAGGAACAATAATAACAGGGTAAGACAACACGCTAATCTATCTCCAAATACAGGGTATACAGTATCACGACTTAACTTAAAACCAGAGATATACAGGGTTATTCAATATTATAGTGACAAAATTACAGGGTGAAATCCTGACAAGATATTATACATATTTCCATATGTAATTTTTAAGTGTTCTATCGTTCGCCCACGGTAATGGATTTGGCTTTCATGTTTGTAATTAATCTTTTAATTTTGAAAAAAATACATATGGAATTATCAAATACTGCATGCAGCAGTTATGGTACCAGTGAGGGTGTTATGGTACCAGTGAGGGTGTTATGGTACCAGTGAGGGTGTTATGGTACCAGTGAGGGTGTTATGGTACCAGTGAGGGTGTTATGGTACCAGTGAGGGTGTTATGGTACCAGTGAGGGTGTTATGGTACCAGTGAGGGTGGTTTACGACATTTCGTTAGTGCCTCAAACTCAAATCGGAAGAGTAAATATTGTCAGGCCCTCAACTGAGAGGATCTATCTCCCGACCTACAGGATACGAGTCCAGAACACTAACCACTCGGCCACTTCCCTAAAGTATCATTATTTATGACCAACTCTTTCGAACTGGTTATATTGGGATAGCTTTATGGATACAAATTTTGTGACCTATATGACCAGGAAATTGGTATCCATTTTAAGGGGGAAATTCGGTGTTTTGGCAAAATCTGGAGTAACTGATTCCTCCAAATTATTCCAAGCAACAGAACACCATTATATTTGTTCATCTGGTCCTGTTTCCTGGCATACTGTGGAGGAATCATGGCACTCTAATGTAACAAAAGTGAATTACCCCTTAAAAGGAACATAATATCCGAGATCTTCAACATCATTATTCATTCTGCAGTTAAACACAACGTTTCTCATTCACTCAGGAATCAAGAGAAGATAATGGCCAGCTTTCCCACCAAATCCCAAGTCTAGAGCAAAATTGGAGGAGTGTAACTCACCTGATGAACCTTCCCACTAACGCTTTTGGCACCATCACCTTCATCAATGAGACTACAGGTTCACGTGATGCTGTCCAAATTTGTTATAAATATGTTTGTTTGGAACTTCATCTGTTCTTTTGTTCCTCTATGTTTCTACAGCCAATAATTAGTTTTTTTATTTGTATCATTGTTATATTTCCACATACATATAATTATGACTTTGAGCATTTTTTGATAAGCATGGTTAGCTCATACCTATTTAAAAGGAGGGAAAATAGAGTGTTGGTTGATATGGAGCAACTGATTCCTCCAAACTATTGCAAACAACAGTGCACTATTACTTTTGTTAATAGTCTGTTTCCTGGCATACTTTGGAGGAATCAAGGCACTCTAATGTACAGTCGGCAAAAAAAGTAATGGAACCACCCCTCCATTAATTTTATAATTTTTATCACAGTAGGGTTGGTACACGTGCTAAGTCAGCCCAAGTGTACCTGTTCAGGGACAATAATACACCCATTATACACCAATATACACCAATAAAACACCTATTCATAACACATATTATAACAGTAGTATTATATAATAAGTATACAATAAGTATACAATAGGTATTATCACCAGTGGAACAGGCTTACCAACTCTACATAGCATTGGCAATAGGGGTGGTTCCATTACTTTTTTTGCCGACTGTACAGTACCAAAATTATCCACTGATGCTCAACATCCTCTGAAAGAAGGGCGGGCATTTTTGGAGACAGTTTGCCTTGCTGTGATGTTGTAGTTTTTTGTGGGTTGTGTCGTCTGGTCAAACTGGTGAATCCACGGTCGAGTTAGTAATGTGTGGATTTTCATGGGTCACGCCTACCCTTATGTTTTGTTGTCTGACTTTTGATTAACGCCAAGGAACAATTAAAAAAAAAAAAAAAAAAAATGCGCGACAGTGGTGTTCGTCGCAAGATTACTACTCGTTGCCTACATTGTGCAAACCATGTTGTCATTGTGCATCTACAACATGTATTGACGAGTGTAAAGATTCATGTAATGATTCATGCAGCTCTATGGAACTAACAAAAGTTAAATAAGGTCGATGTTGTGCCACTTCTAAACCTAACTTCCGTTCTTCTTTAATCTATACTCAGGCCTTTCAAATTGTCACCAGGGAAAGATTTTCTTGATAAAGGTCTGCACCAACACTACTTTTATTGCAATTACTTTTCACTCACCCAACAATAATGATTTTTCTTTAGGTTCGAACAAGTCAGCCAAGTACGTACGTTTGACCTCAGACACTCAAATGTGTGATATTCTGACCCTGTTCTACAACAATTGGCATATCGTGGACCCAAACAGGCCCCAGCTGGCTATTTCAGTCACAGGAGGGGTTAAGAACTTTCGTCTCGATGGCAAGAAGAAAGCTACATTTACTACGGGTCTCATAAAGGTAATATCTCCCCTTATGAATAGCAGTACCATATGTTGTGTAGATAAAGGTACTGTAAGTTAATATAAAAGACAGCAGACTATCCACTATTCACGTCCAATACTAAATCAAAATAATTTTTACCAAACAGATTATTCATTACAAAATTGGGCCTGATTTGGTAATGAAAAATACCAAATGGCAACCCTAGTGTGGCTGCTGCCTCCCCATTAGACATTTACACCCGTAGTTTTAAAACATTAGAGGGCCCTTACTGGAGCTCTATGAACCCTCCAAATAATCCAGGCCACAAAACGCTTCAGTGTTTCGAATAGGGAATCTGTTGCCTGGAGTAGTTTGGAGGGTTCATAGAGCTCCAGGAAGGGCCCTCAATATTTTTTAAACTATGGGTGTGAGTACCGACTACAGAGTACTGATTAGCGATTACCGAGTAGACAGTACACGGTGTGAGGATGGTGGTACTGGTTACTTTGCTGACTGTCTGACTCCCTCCTTCTCTATGCCAGACTAAATGTCCAACATGAAAACACTGAATGACAACTTATTTCACAATAACATATGAATAAATTACATAACTATATCATTAAGGGAGCTATAACAAATTACTCTCTTTTCTGTTTTACCAAACAAAACACATTCAGTATGTTCGTCTATACATGAAAATGTTAATATTTTCTAATTTGGGAAAGAATTATAACTGATCAAGAGCAATTACTATTTACAAATTAATTGCTATAAAATATTAAAAGTGTCTGAGTACTTCAGAACAAGATAAAACTTTGAAAACTTATAATAGAGACAAGAGTAGAGCTTAGGAAAATAAACACGTCATTACTGAGGTGCCAGAGGTGTGATGGTGAGACTAAGGTGAGTGGTGTATGAGTAGTCAGGAATACGAACACTACATATCACTTTCCATAAGGGTGGTGTTGATACCTTTTTTTTTGCCGAATGGTACAATGGTGACATGTTGCAGGCAGTCAAGTCAACTAACGCATGGATCCTGACGGGTGGGATGAATGTAGGTGTGATGAGGAGTGTAGGCGAGGCAGTCAACCAGGGGCAGTACATGGTCAAGGTATGCAAACCAACAGTAACGAGCAGCAATTGGTGTTCCCCCTCTTGGCTGAAGCCATGGTCAGAGAAGAGCAGAAAATCGAACAACCTCTCCCGCCATCCCAATCCACACCACATACACACTTCATTCCCACCTTCACCCCCATCCCCAACAGCCCCGTTAAGCAACTTTCTTAATTAACAGGGCTGGGTTGGGACCGTTGGGTTGGGGAAAAAGGTGGGGATGGAGTGTGTAGGGGTTGTGAATGAGGGTGTGTTGCCGGTGGTGGGAAGGGTTGTTTGATTTCCTGGCTTCAGCCAAGAGGGGGGATACCGATTGCTGCTCACGACTGTACCTAATGTATATTATAATTATATTTAATGGTACACGTACTGCATGAACAACAATTATTACCGACATACAATACTGATTTGTGAGCTACTTACTTATCGATCACAAAGTTTGTTTTCGACAGAAACATTTAAATAAGATCCAGCACACTTTATCACACACAAATGCTATCAACTTGTTTTCGCTGCCCACCCTAAACCATCTTTTGGAAGCATTACGCACCATCATCCAATCCTTCATTTACAGTAAATAGCTGGTTGCATGGCCTCAAATCAAATCCTCTAAGTCCTCCCATCCCAGGGAGGACAGAGACCTCTAGACCAGGTTACAGTGTAAGTGCATTCTAATTCTGAAGAGGTAGTGATTCATTTTGCCAAGCTCAGTCATGCAGATTATGTAGCCAACATATACTTGAGTACAAGTATTTGTTTTTAGCTCCGGCCTCAGCCGAGAGCTCAAGGTCTTATCGTAATTATTGTTCTTGTTCTTCTTGGGGCGACAACTTCTAAAATGCTTCAACTGACTCACTCACTCACTCACTCACTCATTCTTCTTGGGACGACCATTTCTTAAAAAGGGGTTCAACTCACTCACTCACTCACTCATTTCACTTGAATCATTAAGAGCCGGAGCTTTTGAAGGGTTTTCCTTCATGTTCTTGTTTTATTTTCTAATAATGGGTAAAATTTATCAAGCAAAAACAATTATGTTAATCATGTAAACCATTCTAACCTTCTCTGTCTTGCTAATAGAATGTCATTATTTTCAGATGCTCCGAAAAGGTTTCTTCGAAGAAGTACAGTGGCGGCGGTTGTAGATGCGACTCACAACAATGTGGGGACAGCCGAACACAAAAATTTATAACACGCATACAAATGAGGCTGGAAAATTTAAATTCATGTAGCACTTACTTTCCTTTATTAGCATTTAGTACTTGGTATTGTCTCTATGAGCATTGATGACAGCTTGGATGCGTCTGGGCATACTAGAAGCTAATTTTTCAAAATAACTACTGTCACAGCTGCAAAACTGTTTCCTTTAGGTGTATCACTGTACTCGTGTCCTTTCCTTTTAATTCATTTTTCATCAGTGACCAGACATTTTCAATTGGATTAAGGTCAGGTGAGTTGCCTGGCCACTCAATCTCAGGTATATTATTTTCCCTCAGCCACTGATTTACATTTTTACACTTGTGTGGAGGTGCACCGTCATGTAAAAAGATACCGTCTGGTTGGTGCAAGTCAAAAAAACAATGCATGTGGTCTTTTAACACGTCCAAATAAATATCACCACACATTGTTTGCTTAGGGTTTAAGAAAAACAACTCTCCTGCACCATATTCGCCACTGAAAGCACCCCAGACCATTAAAGAAGGTGGATGTTTTACTGTCTTAATAGTGTACCGCGGGTCATATCGGTTACTTTTTGGTGGACGTCGTACAGTTCTGGCACTCAGTCTTACACACCGGAAAGTGCTTTCGTCAGAAAAGATTACCTTTTTCCAATGGTCAGGTGTCCAATCTTTATACCTTCTAGAAAAGTTTAATCTTTTACTTTTCATAGATTTTGTGAGGTAAGGTTTCCGTGCTGCTCGATGGGCGCGTAAGTTCAAGTCGCGGTGCAGTCGGTCACGAATACTTCTTTCACTTACATTTCTCAGTAATTCTGGGTACTCTTTTTTTATTTCTACCGATGTTATAAAAGGATTTTTAATCACACAACGCTTGATGAGTGTATCAGTCCTTTCTGGCGTTTTTTTCTTTTTGCCAAGGCGAGGTTTTGGCAGAGGAATCTGGTTATTACCAATGCATCTGCTGGCAGCAAGGATGCGTAACACCGTTGCTCTATGATGTCCAACACGAGCAGCAATCTCATTAATTTGGACACCTTCCTCTCTCAGGGCAATGATACGAGCCCTCTCCCCAATGTTTGTGGTGGTCCCGACCATTATCGACCTTAAGAAAAAAATTGGGATCAAATAAAGTGAAGGAGGCAAATAGCGAGAACACACACAAAAAATGACAGCGGAAAACGTGTATCACCTGTCACTGTGGCCTTGAAACACTGGGTGTGGTGTGGTGTATGGGTAGGAGGGAGGAGCGTAGTAGTTGCCAGTGTTCGCCATTTAAAGCTAGAAGCGAGGATAAAAGAATGTGACCGTTATGATCCGTACCCACTGCCCCCAAGGTTAGATTGGCGCAAGTCGCATCTACTACCGCCGCCACTGTACGTAGGCTCCTGTTATTCATTTCATAATTATGCATGATTTTACTGGTATTCTCAGTCTTTCATATACATAACTGGTCAAATAGTACCAGAAAAAAATGTGTAATTTCTTTTATTGGTCTGTGAGAAAGATAGGAAAATGTTTATGGCATTTATGGATTAAGAGAAAGCTTACGATAGAGTGAACAGAAAAGGTCTATGAAAAGTTCTGCAGCCTACCTGCAGAAAATGGTAGTAAAGAGAAAGCGATAGAAGAAAGTGATGCAACATTGCGGCGAAGAGAGAGGTTGTAGTGAATCAGTGAGCGGAGGAGAGTTGATGAGAGGCAAGGACTTTGATTCCACTTTGTCCAAGAGTGTTGTGAAGGTTGAACCACCCCACACATAAGAGCCATACTCCATTCAGGGTCGGATAAGACCCTGGTACAGTGACAACAACTGTGTGTGGATGACATATTCACAAAATCAGCGCAGCACACCTAACTTATTTGAGGCAGTTTTAGCAAGAGAGATAACATGATCTATCCATAAGAAGTTGTGAGCAGTGTTGCCATGTATGGGGAATTTTCCCTAGACATGGGGAATTAGATTAAAATTGATGAGTATGCAATTCAAACCAATAAAACAAATATACACTCACCCTGTGTCTGTGTGTGTACAGGAGAAGGAGCATGTAGTACATGGCATCAGATGTCTGGGTGTCGTCCCTTGGGGCTACATAAGAAACTGGGAAGACCTAGTCCACAAAGATCCCAACGATTTCGCCTCCGCCAGGTTAGTTAATAAATAAGTGTTTTACATCTTCCCTCGATACCTCATGTTTTCAAATAATGTGAATTTAATACAGTAGTAGTGTAACAACTTTATACACTTTTTTCTGTCATCTGACTGCTCACCTTATTTCTTCCTCATTTTTCAATCGACAGTAACCTATTAGAACGAGCTACAAGGTCAAAGCTATTTGGTGATTGCCTTTGTTAAGAAAGCGATCAGTGTATATATTTATTCCATATTGAAAAGGTCCTGTGAATCGTCACCTCCTTGTGTAAATATTACCTGTGATAATGGTAATTTCTTAATACATTTTGGTCTGGTCAGTGTCAAGAGATTAACAAATGATGCATGTATGTACAGTACAATTGAGCAAGTAGAAAGTAAATATAAATATGGCTGCCACGGCAGTGACAACTTTTTTATATCAAAAGTTTAGCTGATTTTAAATTAAATTGTGAGTGTTCAAGAACTCTTACTATCTAACTATGCATTATTAAACATAAGGAAATGCGTTTAAAAACTTTAGAACAAAAATAAACATGAAATACCCAGAAAATAATAGCACTGGGTGAAAGAATATTATCTCCACTTTCCTGCCCATGAGCCACTGAGGGACAGTGGCCTGGGCCCTGGGGCACGGAAGCCTACCAACAGTGTATCACACTGTTAAAGGGGTGGTTCCAAAACACTTTTTGCAAACTGGACAATTGAGCATGTAGAAAGTGAAAGTAAATATGGCTGCATATGACAACATCTGGTAGGTATAGAGGTATAGTAATCCCTCGTATCTTTATGAATGAATCACTGTGAAGCTAGAGCCAAAGAAAGGTGGAACGTGCTCAGCTGAGTAAGTGATGGTGAACATGATACATATACAGCCCTATTTTTCTTTTCACTTTGTACTTGCTCAACTGTAGGTACTGTACTGTTAGGAGCACTAACAACAGTTTCTTTACTCACGTATCTTATGTGTGTCGATATTACTAGATGTGGCTGTATATTCCAGAGAAAACATTGTGTCCCGCAACTTTGACTTAGATATAGGCTATAGCATTGAGGACCAACGATTATACATAATTGTAAATAGTATTTTCACTTCACCAAATTGTCCAAGATGGTTAACCCCCAAGAATTTAATTCTTTAAAAATAGAATGTAAAATTATATTGCTTATTGTACCGTATAATTTAGGAGAGGTCGGGAGATCGATCCTCTCAGGTGAGGGCCTGAGAATATTTAAGGCCTGTCCACACGAGCGGGCAGCCCCGACGGCATTACTTTCTGTGAGAAATATTCCTCGCTTTTTATCACTGTTACCAGATCAGCAGATCTCATCGTCCATTGCCTATAATAATGAGCACACTTGTGTTGTCCTCACCGTAATTTGATAACATTTGTTTGCCCGTCGGGGCTGTCCGATCATGTGGAATTAATAAAATACTCTTCCGATTTGAGTTTCAGGCACTAACTATAACAGCTGCAGTATTCAAGAATAACCCTCACTTCCCTCCCTCTGTGGGTGGGTATCTGTTCGGAAGTCGTGACGTGTGTGTGTGAGTAGCAGTTGACATGGGTCACGGTGACGGGCTTGATGAAGCCTATGTCCAGTGTCGGAATATATATATATATAAAATTAAAGAGAATCTGTTGACACAGCAGTTATATAATTTGATACATTTACCATTAGCTATTAGTCATTAATTATCTTTCTTCAAACATGGGTAATATATAACCACTTTGTACTTGTAAGTCCATCGTGTAAGCCATAGTATACATGGGGTATTCGATGTTTGTTACTTTTCTGTTTTAAAGAAATAAAAGGCGACAAGTATAGATATAAAATTGGAGGAAATCTGCTTTCCTCCGAATATAGCTCATCCTTCTTATAATTTTTTCCTGTGCTTCTTTCCCATTCCTACTAGGTACAAAGTGGAAGATGAGGTGGAACACCACGAAACTGTGTCCTTGAACAGTGACCACACACACTTTCTCCTGGTGGACGATGGTTTTAGGAACAAGTATCATAGCATAGATGCCTTCAGGTGAGTTGTTGTCTTACGCCCGTAGTTTAAAAATAAATGAGGGCCCTTACTGGAGCTCCATGAATTCTCCAAACTACTCCGGGCAACAGATTCCCTATTAGAAATACTGAAGGGTTCTGTGGCCTGGATTAGTTTGGAGGGTACACAGAGCTCCAGTAAGGGACCTCAATTTTTTTTTAAACTACGGGCCTTAATCCTTGAACCGCGACTGTATGTGTATCAGCTGTATTAGATACTACTGATATATATATATATATATATATATATATATATATATATATATATATATATATATATATATATATATATATATATATATATATATATATATATATATATATATATATATATATATATATCCTATTGAATTTGTAACTGAGATTATTCAGTCACTCAGTGCAGCAAGGAGTGAATTTTTAGTTAGTTACGTAAAATATACTTCCATAATGTTCAAAGTAATTTTTTTCCTTTTAGTTTCTTATAGTTACTCATTTCAATAGTGCAGATTGCTACATTTTCTGTAGTTTTCGGAAGTTTGCTGAAACCACGAACACTATTATATTTTCCACAAACTTGATGCATTACAAGGAAGATCACCGCAAGTAGCCTAGATAATCTTGATTGATTATATCGTGGGCAGGTTGTGGTGCTCAAAGTGAGGAGGGTTGTTATTTTTAGTAGCGTCCTTGCTGTGTTGGTTCTCTCTCTCTCTCTCTCTCTCTCTCTCTCTCTCTCTCTCTCTCTCTCTCTCTGTGTCTGAACCCTATTCCTCAATATCATTTCTATCCCCTCCCCCTCTCTCTCTCTCATATCTTTCTTTTTATCTTTTTTTCTTCCACTCTGAGCTTTATTCCACGGTCCGTGCCCTATTAATCAATCTCTCTCTCTCTCTCTCATGTCCATTTATTATGTACAGGGAATTATAATTTATCTGTTATGAATAATATTTTCTTTTAATGTCCATTTATTATATACACTCGTGATACATAATTTCTGACCAGAGTGTGAGGAGCAGAAAGCTTCGAATCGCCTGGTGTTGCTCATTTCCCCACCCAGTACACCTATAGAGGCTGAGTCTGAGTTCGAATGCAGGGTATTATGTGTGGTGCCTGCCGTTCGTCTCTGGTCAGGGATTATGTAACACGAGTGTACAGTCGGCAGCATAAGTTCGCTTTATTTCCACCTGCGTATGTATTAGCTATAGTGATGTTGTAATACAATTTTAATGCAGAGATGACAGATATAGTTCTCATATGGTAAATTATGTATGTTGTTAGAATAAAAACTGGCTGAGAATGCAACAATCTGGTCATAATATCAGTAATATTAAGTACAGTCGGCGGTAGAAGTCCTGTCGCTTCACCTGCTTCACCGAAACGCACAGTGTTCATGGACTCGAGATATACGCACGTTTGCTACACTTAATAATATCGAGTCTATGAACATCGTCGCGTGCCTCGGTGAAGCAAGTGAGGCGACAGCACTTTTCCCGCCGACTGTACATGAAAATGGACGCAAATTTATACTGCCGGCTGTACAGTCGGCGGCAGAAGTCCTGTCGCCTCAATTGCTTCACCGTGACAAGCAGTGTTCATGGACTCGAGAAATATGTAAAGTGATAGTCTAATGTACTGCAACCTGGTGAATAAAAGCGAGCTATTTGAGTTAATTTTATGAACCAAATTTGCACACACCATAGCTATAGTTTCGGATCATTTTTCGAATCCATCTCATTGGAAGGTGTTGCAGTACATTAGACCATGACTTTACGCTTTCTACACTTAATAATCTCGAGTCTATGAACATCCCGTGCCTCGGTGAAGCAAGTGAGGCGACAGGACTTTTGCCGCCGACTGTACAGTACCTTCCTTACAACACCATAATACTCACAACTTTATGATTCGTTATTGGTTTGTAACCTGTCCTTCCAGAACTGAACTGGAAGAAGCAATCATGGAAGAAGAACAAAAAGGTGGTCTCGGAATACCAGTTGTCCTACTTTTGCTTGAGGGTGGACTCAATTCCCTGCGCGAGTGTAAGTTGGCTCTGAAAAGACGAATACCAGTTGTAGTGGTAGAAGGTACGGGAAGGGGAGCAGATCTACTCGCCTATGCTGCTTCAATGACCTGTCATACCCCTAGGTAATATTGGCTTACATTCGTTTCAGTAAAGAATCCCTTCCTTCTCCCCATCTCTTTTTTCTATTTATGCATCTCTTTTTCTCCTTCTTCTCAGCGTGCCCAGTAGGAAGGTATTGCTTGCTGTGAAATGGGCAGTACCTTAATTAAAAGCTTTGACTCCCCATCAGATATGAGCCACCCACCCCATATCAAATTTTTCAGCTCTTATCAAGTTAGCAAACATATTAGTGGCCTGTTGCATGGAATACTGTGGAGGGATTAGTTGCTCCACAGTAACAGACACTCTAATACTCCCCTTTAATCATACTCAGGCGAATGATCTACCTTTAAGGAATATGGTACAGTCACGAGCACTAATAAATATACAGCTTTGGTTGAAGCTTTGAACAGTCCAATTCACCAACGAATTAATTCTACTGGAAGTCTTATTGTGTTTTTATTTACTATCTGTAGGTATTCTAAGCACACCTGTATACCAATTAGTACTCGTGACTGTACACTGAAATATGTACAGTCACGAGCACTAATAAGTTAAACAGGTGTGCTTCGAATACCTGGAGACAGTAAAAAATGTCAAATAAGATCTTTATTGGATGTAGTTTATTTGGTTCAAAGCTTCAACCAAACCTGTATACTTACTAGTGCTCGTGACTGTACGCTGTCTCTGCTATTGTACTGATGTCATTCTTCCCGGGACTCCATCCGGTACAGTGGACGGTATGTGATGAAGAAGGCCCACAGGACTCAACTTATGCAGCGTATTAGTATTACCATGAAGGAGCTCACCAGTCCAGATCTTCGCCAAGAGGTATGTACTGTATCTCAGGACCAGATTCTAAAAGATTCCTGGTGCATTCAATGCCTGGTACCGGTAGGATGGCTCCTTACCAAAACAGCAAACACCGGTACTGTACAATTGGCTCCACTCCTGCGTTTCTCCCCTCGCGTTGCCAATGTTGGGCCAATCAGAAATTCGAATCCCGATCCACAAGTTAATCAAAAAATTCGAAACATTCATATCCTTAGAGTGAAAGATATAAATGTTTCGAATAATTTAACTTGTAAATCGGGATTCGAATTTCTGACTGGCCCAACATTGGCAACCCACTATTATACTAGTGTGGTTCTTTGCTTTACTAATGTCTTTTTTTACTCCCAGTGTTTGGAATATGTGGTGGAATGTTGTACACACCTCAACATGGTCACCATCTTCGATATTAATAGTCATGAAGAACTTGACCGTTACATTCTCTATGCCCTGCTTACTGGTAAATCAGGTAAGTTCCAGCTTTAACACAATATAATAATTATAAGGGTGATCTGCTGAGATAAATGAAAGAATGAAAGTAATTGTCACTTTAAGAGTAAACACTGAAAACACCTTTGTATTTACATATTAACCATGGAAGCTTATTTGTTGGAAAACGATTGTACAGTCGGCAGCAAAAGTCCTGTCGCCTCACTTGCTTCACCGAGGCACGCGTTGTTCATAGACTCGAGATTATTAGGTGTAAAAAACGTGCGTATTTCTCGAGTCCATGAACACTGCATCTCAGTGAAGCAAGTGAGGTTACAAGACTTTTGCCGCCGACTGTACAGTATACTGCCTACACCAGCCCAAAATCAAGTCAATATCTGCATTATGTCCAGAGATAATTGCTAATGTGGATTTCAAGTGGCGGCCATTTTGAAATCCAATATGGCGGACAATACTTGACAATACCAAGTGGCAATTGGTACCATTGTCTTCCTTGCCATCCCAAAACATACATTTAGATACCAGAATCAAGTCAATAGCTGCATTATGTCCAGAGATAATAGCAAATGTAAATTTCAAGTGGCGGATATAAGAGAGAATTTCAAGTGGCCCAATATCTGAAAATGTTCGCAACATATTAATGTACATTTCTGCCAAATTTGGTGCTTGTAGGCTATCACAAAATGCACAATTCTTTTGTAAATTGGGGCTAAGCCACCCCCCACTATATGTAATTGTAGTTTTAGACACATTTCTAGAAGAGGTCCTGCATGTAAATAAGCCACCACTTTAATGCTACTTGTCTCAAGTGATGTACTGGTAGTGTAGTGTCTTCACATACCACTTCATTTAGTGGTCGATACAGTTCTTTTTATCAAAAGTTACCCCGTAGGGAGCTATTGCCTGCATTAGTGAAGTGCCTAATACTTTAAGGGTTTTGGCGCCCCTTCGGCCCCAGCCACTAACTTTTAGTTCTTCAACTATCCTTCTTTTCTTTCCACTTCCTTCCTACTTGCTGTTTCACCTCTCTATCACCGTTTTCTGGCGCCATATGATCTCGCTGTTGTGGCGCCTAATATCAATCACTCAATCAATCAATTATCAAAAGTTAGTCCCTCTAATAAAGTGGCTCTTAACCTTCTTACCCCTATGACCCACTGACATATTGCTGGACAGTGATGGTGCCCCCTTGCACGGGGGGGGTGGGGGGTGAAGCGAGCCTAAGCAGCTGGGGGAATTTTATATAGAAATATATGAGCAATCATAGGTGCAATTTGAAGCTACTTATAAAGGAAAATTTTGGTATTTGTATTTCTTAAAAATTAGCTGTAGGCTACATGTAATTTACTTATTTATGTCTTACCCTTCGTGACCCCTAGAATAAACCCAAATGACTCCCTTGGGGGTCACGAACCCCAGGTTAAAAACCGCTGCTCTAATGTATAATCATTATCATTGTGAACAGGGGATGAAGAAACCTCGCTCCTGGACCAGCTAGAACTTGCGATGCTCTGGAATCGGCCGGACATTGCTGAAAGTCATATATTCCCAGGTGAGATGAAGCATGAAGAATAGGAAAGGATTGAAAAAAATAAAACGAGTAACATACAAAAAATAAAAACATCAACATACTTTAAATAATAATCTCAGTGACAAACTAAGTCATATGATTTTTTTTTTTTTTCGAATTCGAAGGATTCTGATTCCTCCAAACTATGCCATGGAACAGTTAGTTAGCAGGAATCAGCATTCTTCCAATTTACCAGGAATACATTCTTCTTAATAGTTTAAGGTAAAGAGTGTAAATAAAAAGTATTGCCACTCGACCAACCAAACGTTTCAGCCAGGAAAAAAAAAATTACATTTGTAAATATTCTGTTCGATAAAATATAATTATATATGAGCAAAAACATTATCCTTATCTATGTATAAATTCATTTTTTGATGTTTGGATCAGTTTAGATAAATCAACTAAACTACCTTACACAGCAAGAAATGGATTTGCATTGTCCACTAGCCTTCACTAGTACCCATATTCACACGCACTTGTGTATATTTACGTTTGAATTCTCTAACAAACCGATACAGTGGCGATATTTGTTGTGGAGATGATAGAGGTAAAATTAGTGATGAAGACGATGTTGGTGATATTGGTGTTGGGAATAAGAGAGGCATTTGAGGATTGTTGTCCAGGATTTAGATTTACACAAGTCAATTTGCGTTTGTTTGTTTGTTAGTTGGTTATTACTGGATGATTTGGCATTATGAGTTTTATGGTTTCATATTAATTAAAAGATCAAAGTTAGGAATGGATAGGTTTTACTTACCTATATTTTCTGGGTTTGAAATGGTAAGAATCATTGAGGGTGAAGTTAATTAATGTGTGGAGCTTGTTAATGTAGGCAGGCACATAGGAAGTGCAGTTAGTAAATTTCTTCGTATGTTGGGGTTGTTTCCTTTCATAGTTTTAGTTTCAGTGTACAGTCACGAGCACTTATAAGTATACATGCAGCTTTGGGCGAAATTTTGAACAGTTCAATATTATTCACCAATGATGTAATTCCAATGGAGATGTTATTGTTCATCTCTGTACTGTCTCATAAGTTAGTATTCGAAACACACCTGATTACCTATTAGTGCTCGTGACTGTACTTAAGGGGAGAATATACTTTTGGTACATTACAGTGCCTTGATTCCATCAAAGTATGCCAGAAAACACACCCAGATAAAGATATATAATGGTATCCTGTTGCCTGGAAGAATAATTTGGAGGAATCATAATCTCCAAAAATGTCAGAACTATACCCTCCCCTTAAATGTTATCTCTAATTCTATATATTTTATTTTTCTGCCATATGAGAAAAGTATTAATTAAGTGCCTCATTATTTTTTATCCTGTATGGTTTTGTTATCAATTTGTTTTGCAGTCTGTTATAATAATTTGGTCATCGTATTGGTCTTTACTCGTTTGCTCTGGAGTAATTTAGTGTTTGTCGTTATATTCCATGTGTATATTATATGTTTGCTCTCGCTTGGCCCCTTTTGTTTCGCTTCACTTCACTGCCATTTATTCGTCCTAATAATTTTTACCCGTATAACTTTCTCTTCACCCTGTTTATGTTTTTACATCTAATTACTGTCTTGCAATTAAATATGGGGATGATGACACAAATCTAACAAAACCGTATTACAAGGATTAAGGGGATAAGTGCACTTTTGTTACATTGGAGCTCCCTTGATTCCTCCACAGTATGTCAGGAAACAGGACAAGATTAACCAAAAATAATGATGGCCTGTTGCTTGGAATAGTTTGGAGGAATCAGTTGCTGCAGATTTACCAACACTGCACTCTTCCCTTCATTAAGGTCAACTAGTAATAGGGAAAGTTGAAACTCCAGTATTACATTTCTGTTCAACGAAAATAAATCTTGATCGTGACTCATGTTCACAGAGGGTAGTGACTCCATCACACTCTGAGGAAATTACTATCCTATTCACATTATATTGTGGCCGAATGGTTAGTGTTGTGGACCCGTAATCTAGAGGTCGGGAGATCGATTCTCTCAGGTGAGGGACTGAGAATATTTACTCTTCCGGTTCCAGAGTTGCACAGTTGTGTATGTATATGAAAGACTGTAAGAAAGAAAAAGCGTGTGTTAGCTAGGATATTTGTTCACTCCAAGAGATGCTACAAAAGATTCTCCCAGAGTAATAAGGTAAAGAGAAAGATAGAGTTACAGGCCATTAAAGAAGAGGGAATAGTCACTTGGATGATTAAATTTGAGTTGAAGGATGAAGGATCTAGAATTTTGAGGTATTGAAATCCAGGTGGTTTTCTCTGCCCCAGTCATAAGTTAAGGAAAGGTCAGACATCAGGCATCAGACATCATGACGTCATGATGTGGAGAGGAGCTGCTGTGATAGACGATTATTACGATTACATCTTACTAATACAACTGGTCAATTCACGGTTAGACTGTACCTTCACCTATATTTTCCCATCTTTTCCCATATTTTATTCCTTTACTGTCCATCTGTTTGTCTCATTGTTGTGCCCTCCTTACAGCACAGCCCACCTGGGCATCAGGATCACTCGAGAAACTTATGACGATAGCCTTACTAGAGGAAAAAGTTGACTTCGTGCAGCAGTTTGTTGTGAACGGTCTGGTGATGGCGGACTACCTCAAGGTCAACACCCTCAGACACTTATACAACGAGGCAGTGAGTTGACCTGCTCTGATAATGTTGGTGAAATAAAAACTGAAAGATTCCTTCCAAATGTATTAAAATGCTATACATTGACATACACTGTGTAGGCTTATAGTTTGCTCGATTTATTATCTTCCAGTCAGATGATTTTTTTTTATAATTATGGTACCTTTTAACGTGTGCCACATAAACAGTATATACACATTTAGTTGTATCACCACTGATATTTCCATTTACTCATATTAGTTTGCTTCAAGTAACCTTTTCTCATTAATTAACATGTTTGTTGACCTAGACAGTAACACCAATTATTATGAATTTAATATTTAATGAATAATGACTGTGCATGTCAGCTGTTATGACTGATAGGAAACGATGCAGTCACCCTCAAACTTTCAATTCCTGGATTACTGGCTGTCCGAGCCTGCCAGCGAGACAGGAGGCAAAGGAAGTGGTGTCGTCAGGTGGAGGTGTTGAGTGGGCCATGGTTGGTGAGTAGCTGTGGATTCACTGGCTAACTCACTGTTACTTCACCGTGCCATGTATGGTGATTTCTGGATGACTCACCTTACTATGTAGCTCAAGTCCGAGGTAGTGAGAAGATACCACATTTGGTTCTAGTGAGTTTATCGGGCACAGGAACAAAGTGGACAACGTGTTGCCTAGCCTGATGCCACTCAGATCATGCCAGTACGTGACTACGACAGTCACTACTCACTATGTCTGTGTTGCCAGGTCTACTTGACAAAATGTCCCCAAGTTCAACATCATAATTTCCCTATTTACCTCAAAAACTCCCTGTTTACTCTTGAAGATAGTCGCACATTTATCATCATCTTGATCATTTATATAGTCTGGTAGAAATTTCCCCATATACTCTTGAACAATCTTGATATAATTTCCCCCTTGGTAAAGTCATGGTCTGCAACCTGGTGAATAAAAGCGAGCTATTTGAGTTAATTTTATGAACCAAAATTGCACACCAACAGCTATAGTTTCGGATCATTTTTCGAAGCCATCTCATTGGAAGATGTTGCAGTACATTAGACCATTACTTTACCTCTAATTCCCCATGTTTTTTTTTTTTTTATTATTATTAAATTAGAAAGAAGGAAGGAAATTTAATATCAATGAAAACAAAGTCCATGTGCCTATTGGCATCCTTCATTCATATATAGTGTCTGTAACAGTTGAATTTAAATAACTGAGGATTAAAAACTGGTGGAAAGCAGTTTTGAGGAAGTGCATTCCATAACAATGTGGTTCTGGGATTAAATGAGTTCTGATAAGCAGTAGTTCTTTCATTGGGGAGGGGAAATTGCAAAGTCATGGGCACTAGTAGCAGATGTACAGTTGCCTCAAGGTATTACTTTACCCCCTGCTGTGGCTGTGAAGTGTATGTGGCATCGCTGGACATGTTCTCATCACATTCAGAAACAGTGAAGTATTGTGTTACCCGTAAATATGATTCAACAGGGAGATTTTCCTCATTCATTTCCTCCAGACACAAAAGAGGGGGTAAAGGAATATCTTGAGGCAATTGTACAGAACATACGAACAAACATATACGCCGTTGCCAGAACACGTTCCACACCTCTCGAGCCTATAGGTGGCCCAGGCGGAAGGTTTGGCGATCGACTGTACAGTTAACAAAAGAAAATACTTAATTAAATCGACACAAATAAAATCTGCTTCTTTCAGTATACTAGAGTTTCATTCTCACTGTTTTATTGTGATAATGATGGTTCCGGTAGGGGTCTGGGTGAGGAAACTATTATTATGTTACCAATATAATATTATCTACATTGTTTATTTACAGTGCAGGATGACACCAAACAGCCAACTGACTCGACTGCTCAAAAAATCGTCTCACAATCAGAATTATTACTACCTGGTTCATGTGCACCAATTGATGGAGGAGGTAATGAGAAAACATAAAGACCCTCCTTATCTCGCTGACACTCTTGAAGCAAAAACCACTGATCCCTCGGTTGGGAATCATACGTTCCAGGTTTGTCCTAATTAATGGTCAGGCTGGGAGTACACTCGTGATACGTAATTTCTGACTAGAGACGAACGGCAGGCACCAAACACACACACACATACCCTGCATTCGAACTCAGCCACTATAGGTGCATGTACTGGGTGGAGAAATAAGCAATACCAGGCAATTCGAAGATTTTTCAGCTCCTCACACTCTGGTCAGAAATTATGTATCACGAGTGTACAGTTTGGTTATTTACTTGGGTTGGATATATTTGTATATTAATATTGGTTATGGATCATCCTTGATTATTTTTGGAGGCTTGGGGGGGGGGGGGGGGGTTAGTGGTGTGTGGGAGTAGGAGACAGGCTTTAGGGGGAGGGTTAGGGGGGTGCAGGAATAGGGGGACAGGCTTTCTACTCCCCCAAGCCTGTCCCTATATTCCTGTAACCCCCCCCCTCCCTAAGCCTGTCCCCATATTCCCGCACCCCCTTAATGCAGACGTTGATGACCATAATTATAATTTCAGAGTTATTCGAAAACTGAATATTATTTTATTACTAATGTGAAACTTTTAGACTTACGGTAGATCAATTGCTGTTGTGTGACTATTTGAATTATGCAAAGAGAATAAATTATCAACGTATTTAGATTAAAAAAAAAATATATATATATATACAGTATATATTATATTGTTCTAGGTCTGCCTTCACTTAAAATATTATTGCAAAGTATATTTACCTTTCTTGTTTGGCATATCACAATAACGATGCTTCAAATATTACCCTTGAACAGGTTATTTCTGTAAGTAATTAATTGCCAATATACTGACTGGCAAATATCGTCTCTCTTTTCAGGATCCCTATCAAGAATTGTTACTTTGGGCCATCTTGAGCCGCCGTAACAATCTAGCAAAGTATCTTTGGCAGTGCACTGAATCCCCCTTGAATTGTGCAGTGGCTGCCTCGGCACTCTACAAGGCCCTCTGGATTTCACTGGAAGCTAAGAACACAGGCATCCGTTCTGAGTACTGGGCCAATATGGAAGTGTTTGAAAAGCTGGCATCTGATGTAAGTTGATAATTATGTTTCAAAAAGATATAATTATAGCCAGTGACATCGTTCAGAAAAAAAAATGATGTTCAGTAGGGCATGATAAATTTGGATTATGGACATGTTCAATAAGAATATTTTTGGCTTTATGCATATCGAATGTAGGTCATTAAGGCAGTCAAGTCTGGAACACACTACCTTCATCAATTTTTCCCATGTACTACATTAACTTATACTCTTTCAAACGCAATGTGTCTAAGCATCTTGAACGAAATTTGATATGATTATGGCCTTATACTTTTTTTTTCTTAACTTCACCACTGACGACAAAGTACGGATTTACATTCTTTATTCCTCGTCTTCCTCCAAATAGAAAGAACACTACTGTTTAGCACAAGTTATTCTCATCCAACAGTTCCTTCAGGAATGCTACAACCTAGACATCATGAATTCCGTGGGCCTGGTAGAACGTCGAAATGCCAAATGGGGTGACTTAGACTGTTTGGAGCTGGCCAAGCTAGGGAAAAACATGAAACTCATCTCCACCCCGGCAGCCCAGACTAGCATAGAGAACAGCTGGCGGAGGGGTATGATTAGAGCACCCAACTTTGCCGTCTTTCTTGCTAATTTCCTGCCCTTGCTTATCTACTTGCCTTGGATCTTCAGGTAGGTACAGGACTTCAGTGTCAGAAATCTGGAATCTATTCTCTTATGGCCTAATGTTATATATATAGTATGCGAGACTTGGTTAATGACTTTTTATTAGTGGTACCGGTAGTTATTACTACAGCATTTCATCACTTGATTAGTTTGTGTGTGTATGTGTGTGTGTGTGTTAAGGGGCTATACTGTATAGTATAGTTTTGGTACATTGGAGTGTCTTGATTCCTCCAAAGTATGCCAGGATACAGAACCAGATTGTCAAAAATACTGGTGGACTGTTGCTTGAAATAGTTTGGAAGAATCAATTGCTCCAGATTTACCAACACGGTACTACCCCCTTAAAACTCTCAGAGTAAATTCAAATGCATTGTAATTATTATATTGTCCATGATTATTGGGTTGCTATTATGTGCAAAGCTAATTTTTTTCAACAGGATTCACTTGAAGATCAGCTTATTTAATTAAGGGACGGGGAGCTTTTCACAGGGCAGATATAGCATTTATTTTATTTTTTTTACCCACCTCACTGCGTCGAATTCCTCGACTGCATTAATATAAACATTGTTTATTTATTAATAAATAAATACTTTAGAAGTACAACAAATAAAAAATTCATTTGAAATGTGAATATCTCCAAAAAAAGCATAAATTATGCCTTCGTTAAGAAAAGATAGACTATTCTGCTAAAATTCTTTAAAATTGTTTGCTTTAAAAATTTTACATTCATTACTGATGTGTTTTATGGTTAAAGTGTGTCACACGTTATACAACTTGGAACAGGGTCATGAGGGTTATTCAGTAAAAACCGTGTGTTTTGTGTGTGTCCTATTTCCTTTTCTGAGAAGTACTATTGGAACCAAGAATTCGTACACACTCTGTTGTTTTGAAGGATTTACAACATAAATTATAGGAAGTATAAGACTACGGAACTGCAATACAACATTATTATTTGGTTTGTAGCTTTGGTAATCACCGAGTCACTTGGTAGATCACTCATTTCAGTATTTCCAGAAAAATTACCTCTTTTTTTCATATAGCATGTGTAAGAATTTCTGTGGTCAACCGTACCATTTGGAAACATTATGCTTATTTTGTTTCAAATTGATAGTGTTACGTTCGTGTTCCCACTGGTTCTGCCATTGTGTGCATATTTAGTGCTTAATGTTATGATATAGACTGTCACCAACCGAGTTTTTTTTAACCAAGATATTTACTAGAGATGGAAGGAAACTGTTGGTGGATATTTGATTGTGGCTGTATAGCCTCGCACCACAATCCCTATCCCACCTGATTTGAAGTCCGAGATCTGGAGCAAACGGTTTCTGGACGACAAAGGCTCCATTGGTTCGGAAATTATGTGATTTCGTGAGGGTTTGTGTGAGTTGTCGTCCAGAAATCGCCCGCTTCGAGTGAAGTGGGCTAGGGATTGTGGTGCGCGACTGTACTATACACTGTTGCCGGAACGGATATCACACGTATATAAAGATACCTTACCCGAATGGTCTTAACTTTTATGTGTATAATTATTGTACAGTCTGTCAATGTTCCAGGTAACCCGCCCTCCTCGCGGACTCTCAGTTTTATATGGTAGCACCTGGAGTTGTAAGCAGGGTATCTTACAGACGAAATCAGATCGCCCAATCACAGTCGCTGTAAGATACCCCTGCATACTACTCATGGTGTTACCAGATAAACTGTGAGTCCCTGAGTGAGGGTGGGGTATCTCGAACATTGACAGATTGTACACTCGCAATCCAAAATAATGTATCCAGGTCTTGTTGAAGTTTCGAAACATTTGACATACTATCCTATACTCAATCCAGGCTCTTCGAAGCCTGGAAACATATTTTGGATTGCGAGTGGGAGATAAATGTTTCCTTTTGATATAACTGCTAATTGGATAATTGCATACAGTGTAGATGGCATTGTTGAACAGTTGTTCACAAAACATTTTCCTTAAGATTCATTATTTGGTTACCTCAATTATCCGACTCGATTGAGCGGAAATTAGGGCTCTTGAATCTAAGAGTTTACACTTCGGTACTAAGACACATTTCCTAGTTGCACTTAGCACTGATGTCTTAATTTCATGATTTAAAATCTTTGCAACAGGTTCAAGAAGCTGGGTGACAACAGAGATGATCGAACAACACTGCAAAAGTTTAAGGTGTTCTACATGTCACCCATCTCCAAGTTTTATCTTCACGCAACCTGCTTCGTGCTCTTCCTCCTCCTGTACTCCTACGTCGTTCTCTTTGATTTCAAGTACGAGATGACCATTGGCGAAACGATGGTGCTGGTGTGGATGATAACCTACGTACTGGACGAGCTCGCTGAGGTAGATTTGTGTGTGTGTGTGATTGATTAAAGTTAGGCGTAGCAACAGCGAGGTCATATGGCGCCCCGAGAGAGAAAGTGATTGAGAGGTGGGACAGTAAGTTAAAAAAAAGTAACAAATGAAAAGAAGGATGGTAGCAACCCTCCACCCAGAAGGAAAGACACCCTCCAACCAGATTCTGTTATATAATGCAAAAAGAATTAGTTTTTTTTTTTTTTAATATAACTTTCCATGATCGTGGTCGCAGTCTGGGGTCTTCGGATCTATGAATAATTTTGTTCTCTCCCAGCCTGTTCACTGATCATTACTAATAATAATAAAAAAAGAAAGGAGATCGCCTCACACCCATGTGTCGCAACATTGCATACAGGCAACACGCTCCAAGTAAAATTCAACAGAGCATTGGGTGAACAAAGGGAAATGTCAATGACAGTAAACGTCCCAGTAGGGCTATTGAAATGTGTAACATTTTCCTGCCCTTCATATGAATTGGAATAAAAATAACACCTTGTAGGAAGCTGTAACATGAGCTGATGATCGCGTTCTCGTCCAACGTGGTTCGGCAGGTAGAGAAGGATTTCGTTATGCATCATCTAGTGATAAACCTGGGTCTGGTACTGCCCCTCCTATCTCTGTTGTTATCCTTAATGTTAGTAGTGATTACCGTCAACAGCCAAGGATTAATGGATCACGACCTCTCTTCAAGTGTGTTGTATGTTATAATTGGGGTGATGCATTTGACACACTTTTCTCCAAACATGTCGTCCTTACCACTTACCACACACCTCTGCCTCTCTTCCACACGCCACCACTCAAAACACTATTCTCCCTGTACCTTACGTCCCTCCTTTCAACCACGACGTACACACCTGGTTCCTCCACCTGGAGGTTGTATGGCGGGGCCAAAACCTTACGCAGGACCAACGCTACCAAGCCATCATTTGTGCCCTTCCAAATGAGGTATTCTCTCCATTGTCACCACTCCTGGCCACCTTCAACCCACTCACTATATACGACTATACACAACCCACGGCGTGACTACACAACATTACCTCAGGGCGGTGGGTACTCTAGTGGAGTAGTGTCGAGATTCGCCTTTTTAGATCACTACACCTCTACGGTATGGCACGCCAGCATACCATCATATTCTGTGTGACCTTTGTTTACTACCAATAAACTGTATTGTGTATCCTAGAATCTGTTCACCCCGGGTAATGCAGCTCAAGTAACAGAGCTGTTGCAGCAATAAATGTATCATACTCCTAAATTTCTGCAAGAAAAAGTCCGTCGATTATTCAAAATGCATAATGTCTGATAAAACGTGCCTATATTGATATTATCTCAATACATTTTCAAGATCCTGAGAGTAAATAATATTCTTTGGTTTCAGATTGCTTCACAGCAGGCGAGTACAATTCGTGGGAAGATTTCTGATTGGTCTAGCAGCATGTGGAACCGATTCGATATTGTTGCTATCTCGCTCGCCTTCATAGCGTTTGGACTGAGACTTTGGAGGAAAACTTTCGTGTGGGGACGCATAGCCTACTCCATCAACACAACTGTCTTCTACTGTCGACTTTTGCGGATATACAACGTTAATTACCACCTCGGTCCAAAACTAGTCATCTTTTACAAAATGGTAAGCTATTTATCGTAATGTATTGTTGTTAGTTCTCGCTATCACTCGAAGACGCAAGTTGGTCTTCTAAACCTCTCTCAACGTTGAGAATGGTTTGGAAAATTCACTTGTTCGGACTCTGTTCAATCGCTCACCAACGCTCCTTGGACCCTGGTTAAACCCTATCAGCCATGGCTGATTATCTTTATGATTACTGGATTACAATAATAATTATAGGTTTCAATTGCTAATAGTAGTGAGTTAGGCACAGATCGTATACCTCACACATCCATTGCTATTATAGAAAACATTCAACTTTCAAACCATAGACTCATGTTTACTTTTCTTTTTGGGAACATTATTTTAAGGGGTGTGTGGGAATAGGGGGACAGGCTTGGGATTTTTTTTGAGGGGTGCAGGAGTAGGGGGACAGGCTTGGGGGAGTTTTGGGGGGTTGGGGGTGTGTGTGGGAATAGGGGGACAGGCTTTCTACCCACCCCAAGTCTGTCCTCCTATTCCCGCACCCCCCCAGTCCCTCCTCAAACCTGTCCCCTACTCCCACACCCCCTTAACGATAACTAAATTCAAGTGTTAATAGAAATCTATACTGAACTTCTGTTATATACCGTATTAGTAATCTTCTCGAAGACTCGATAACTGAAAAAATAATTGATTACAGTATTTTCTCGTCGAGTTGGACTACTGCTTGGAAATTCCTTGTTCAGCAATAAAGTCACTCCGTCAAGCAAATATACCAATTTCACCATCATTTCGTTTGATCCATATCATTGCATACTAGTGTGCTTCAATGGATAATAAAAAGCAGCAATAACTACATATAATACAATTATTTTTTTTACATAGAGTAAGGTTAAAATGATGACCTATACCTACTTATTCCAGATCACGGAGGTAGCTGTGTTCCTGGGTCTCCTGATCATCTTTATCTTGGGATATGGTATTGCCTCGCAGTCCCTCTTGAACCTCGATCGTAACTATGATTCCTTTAGCATTGTATCACTTGCCAATTTCACCCATGACGTTCTTCTCACCCCTTACTGGCAAATGTATGGGGAACTTCTCTTGGATCAGCTTCATGGTAAGTCGACAATATCCTTGGATGGATGGAGAGCATCAGGGATACATCTATGTATAAGTTGGACACACGAATTCGTGGTACAGCCCAGGTGGAAGATGTTTGTTACTCTCCTATACTTTAAGGGTTTTGGTGCCCCTTTGGCCCCAGCCATTAGCTTTTAGTTCTTCAACTGTCCCTCTTTTCTTTCTATTTCCTTCCTGCTTGCTGTCTCACCTCGCTGTTGTGGCGCCTAATATCAATCAATCAATTACTCTCCAAAATCCAGTGACTGTTGTCCGGTACTTGTTTATTGTCCCCATCCCACACCCCAGTTTCTGCCCCTGGAATATCTTATTGTTAACAAGGAAATTTCATACCGAAAGAAGCTGAGCATCTTACACCTAGAATTCCTATGTCCAACTGAACTTGTTTTGCTTTTGTGTGTGTGGAGGAGTGGGGGGGGGGGGGGGGGGCAGGGGGTTTACATAATAATTTCAGAATTATATATTGCCAACATCTCTCATTTTTCTAGATGATATTCGATACCTAATTAACCAGACATTCTGTTATTGCGATACAAGTCTTACCTTGTGCAACACCGGTTATCTGCCCATATTAGGTCCCGATAATTTGCCTAGGTTAGATATGTACAGTTGCCCACACATGTTATGTTATTTATGTTTCTTATAATAGTTCTCTCTCTCTCTCTCTCTCTCTCTCTCTCTCTCTCTCTCTCTCTCTCTCTCTCTCTCTCTCTCTCTCTCTCTCTCTCTCTCTCTCTCTCTCTCTCTCTCTCTCTCTCTCTCTTGCTCACTTGCTCACAAGCACTTGCCTCGACCACACGTGTCCTTGCTCGATCACTTTTGGTCGACCACCCGCTTGCTCGCTACTCCGTGTGTGTAATTCCGTGTATGTGTTAGCGTGTTTAAGTGTATTTAAGTGTAATTCCGTGTATGTATTAGCGTGTTCAAGTGTATTAAGAGTAATCCGTGTGTGTTATTTCAGTGTAATTCCGTGTGTGTATTTAGCGAGTGTTTCAGTGTAAACCCGTGTGTGTATTTTAGTGTAATTCTGTGTGTGTATTAGCGAGTTTTCTGTGTATATCAGTGTAATCCCGTGTGGGTATTTTCAGTGTAATTCCGTGTGTGTTTAGCGTGTATTAAGGGAAATCCCGTGTGTATTTAAGTATAATTCCGTGTGTGTGTTACCCTTTTTTTTCTGTGTATTATACGTATACTAGTGTTGCCGTGTGTTTCCGTGTGTTCACGAGTATTTGAAGCTGTTTGTGTTCTACGTGGATGTAAGCGATTGCCCCCGAATGATTGCTCGTCACAACTTCACTTAAGTACCCTACATAAATTTCATTTACTAACTTATTTTATCTCTTTATTTAACTTTATTTTCTTACCTAAACTCACTTATTTACTCATTATTTCCCATATTTGTGTTGCCAGTTTCTCAACGTGTTTGTTTTTATATTAATTCCACATTTCTATTTATTTTCTATATTGAAATTCTATAATTCTATATTAATTTCATTCCAGGTATACACTATAAATTTACTGTATTCCCTTTGTCCAGTAATTCATCTCACCTCACCTCACCTCACCTCTCTTCTCCTCCACTCCTAAGGGACGTTAATCCCTGCCTACCTTCCTACACCCCCCCAGCCCCATCTCACCTCACCTCACCTCTCTCCTCCTCCACTCCCAAGTGACATCAATCCCTACCTACCTTCCTACACCCCCCCAGCCCCATCCTATCTCACCTCACCTCACCTCACCTCCCTATTGTCACAAACCACAAGTCTATGCTTGCGAGGTTCTGAATTTGTTCAAACCCAAGTCCATAGAAACGCGCGTACCGTAAATATTGGTTTGAGACATACGGGGTAGATTCCTTCTTTTCTCCCTACACCTCCCTCCTACGTCCACCCTCACTTGCCCCTCCCCCACCCATCATTCTTCTCGCTCCTCCCCCAACCGACCCCAAACCCCCACTTCCAGTCTGTTCTAACCACATCCCATAATTTCGTTCACCTAAGTTGAAAGTAATTAATTAACTAGCCAATAAATAATTGATAAATAAATTACTAAATTAACTAATAATTAAATTACTAAATTAAATAATAAATAAATTAAAAAAAAATAATAGATTAATAATTTAAATAATAAAGTAAATAATTAACAAATAAATTATTAAATATATCAATAATCAAATTACTAAAAAATAAATAAATTACCTGATAAATATATAAATATATTAATAAGCAAATTACTTAATTTTGTTTAAAGCTAATAAATAAATTAGTAATAAATAACTAAACTTGTAATAAATTTTATAAATTAATTACTAATAAACATCATGGCACCCCAATACACCTGTACATCCTGTTCTGGAACTTTCGGCCCCACAATTTTCGCGAACAGAGACGTCCATTTCTGTAGATTCTGCCAGCTACGTGAAGAGATGTCAACCGACTTGAAGGCAGCACACCACAAGATTGAGGCCTTGAGCAAGAAGTTGGAAACGCTTCAAGAATTCACCACACTCAACGTAGGAGTGACACCAACACCGACCGTACCAGTTGACACAGCCCCTGTACTTACTGCCTCTACACCCTCACCTTCACCGGCACTACCAACCACACCGTTACCTCCATCGACAACACCAACGACTTCCACTTCTCCACGGGAGGAGTTCCGCATCGTCAGGAACAACATCGTCAGGAAGAACATCATACCCATCACTACATGTCAAAACCGCTTCAAGATCCTGGCACAAGACGACGATGAAGACGACACCGAGGTCAGGCTGGTTGGTGACTCCATGGTAAGGGGTCAACTCTCCGAGTTTTGTGGTCGAGCACCCAAGACTAGGAAGCGCTTCTGTATCCCAGGTGGCGGCCTAGACGACGTGACCGACGTAGTGGATTAAGTGACACGCCAGGCCCCTGACAACACCACGTACGTCATCCACATCGGAACCAACGATGTAATGAAGAATAGATCAGAAGACCTCCTCAACAAGTACCGACAGATGATCGCGAAGTTCAAGGAAAAAACGAATAACATCATACTTTCTGGAATCATCCCCCGCAGACAAGCCGACACTCGTTTTTACAACACCGCCACCAGCATCAACCGACGACTTGCCAGCATCTGCAACGAGGAGAACATTGATTTCATCAACACCTGGGATAAGTTTTATTTCGACGACTCGTTATTCTCAGATGATGGTTTCCATCTGAACCAGGTAGGATCAGCCCGTTTCGGACGTTTGCTGAACGACGCGGTCATCAATCATCGATCAAAAAACGGGACTACCCAGGTACGTCAAGGTCAAGTAACGTAAAACAAATAAATAGAGTAAACCGAAATAGCTTAAAGGTATTTTACGTAAACGCTCGCAGCATCCATAACAAATTTACAGATTTAGAGGAATTAACTTTCACAGAAAATTATGATATAATCGGCATAACCGAATCGTGGCTAAATACTGAAAACAGAGATTTCCTAGCAGAGTATAAAATTCCTGGTTACACAATATTTGAAAAAGGACGAACAAATAAAAGGGGAGGCGGAGTTCTATTATATATTAAAGACGATCATAAACAAATCCTATTATCAAAGCCACATATTGATAACGTAGATACACTTTATATACTCATTAGAAACAATTGTGGGGTGAAACTTTTGTTAGCTTTATTATACAGACCCCCAGCCCAACCAGTACAAACCGATCGTGATATCTATGAGCAATTAAACGAAATTATTAACACGCAACATTCCATAATTCTTGGTGACTTTAATTTACCAGTAACAAAGTGGGGAGAACCGTTATCAGCTCATTATGGTCAAAATCTTTACACTAACTTACAAGAGAGCTCCCTTATCCAATTTGTCAACAGCCCAACTCGTGGAAATAATATTCTTGACCTAGTATTTGCAACAAACGAAGACATGATAGAGAATACTAACGTAGGTGAAGAATTTACCAATAGCGACCACCTAATAATAACTTTCAGTATAAATTTTAACAAAAGCGACATAAAGTACAGCTACGAAAAAATCCCCGATTTTAGAAAAGCCAATTTCAACCAACTCAGAGCGATACTAAAAGAAACCGACTGGAAATGTCTGCGAGACACTATTGACATAAATACACAATGGAACTTTTTCACTAATGCGTACACAAAAGCGGTCAGGGATTGTATACCGTTAAAAAACCGTCGTCCAGCACAAAACTTAAAGCCCAAGTGGTGGAGTAAAGATATAGCCGACTGTTTACGAGCCAAAAAGAACGCCCATAATAGAGTAAAAATCACAGCCAACAATGACGACCGTGCCAAGTTTACAGACTTACGAAGAAAAGCCAAAAAGTTAATCAAACAGAGTAAAAAGACGATTGAAAAACACGTTGCAAATCAGAGTAAGACAAACCCGAAAGAGTTCTACAGTTATATTCGACAAAAGAAAGTACTTACGTCAACTATCGGACCAATTCTTGATGAAAATGGGGACTTTACGACAGATGAAGAGCGAATGAGTAGTATCCTAAATACTTTCTTTGCATCAGTCTTTACTACAGAAAACCCGAACGATATACCAACCAAAACAACAGTCCAAAACGAAAACACCGAAGTTTTAAATAATATCAGCTTAACAGAATTTGACGTAATCAAATGTATTGATAAATTAAATGTAAATAAGTCACCTGGGCCCGACACGATCTCCCCTCGCGTAATAAAGGAAACAAAAAGCAAAATAGTAAAACCTCTGACTCTGCTATTTAATTATTCTTTACACACTGGAACAATACCTGATGAATGGAAGCTCGCTAACGTAACACCAATATTTAAAAAAGGCAGCAAATCTTTACCTAGTAACTATCGCCCTATCAGCCTAACCTCAGTAGTATGCAAAATGTTAGAGACAATCATACGAGATAAACTTACTAATCACTTAGAGGAAAACAACTTACTCAGAGACACTCAACACGGTTTTCGCAATAAACGCTCTGGCCTAACGAACCTATTAGACTTTTTAAACGACATTTTTAACGAATATGATAAGAGTAAAGCAGTAGACATAATTTATCTAGATTTCCAAAAAGCCTTTGACAAAGTTCCCCATAAACGTTTAATAAGTAAATTAAAATCTCACAGAATCCAAGGCGACACCGTAAGATGGATAGAGAACTGGCTAAGAAACCGTAAACAACGCGTGGTAATAAATGGGAAATCATCTAACTGGACTGGCGTTACGAGCGGGGTGCCGCAAGGGTCAGTTTTAGGGCCAATCTATTCCTAGTTTACATAAACGATATAGATGAAGGTCTCTCATGCATAATATCGAAGTTTGCCGATGATACTAAAATTGCAAATACAGTACTCACTAATGCACAAACTAAAGAAATGGAAGATAATCTCGATAAATTGTCGAATTGGGCAAAAACTTGGCAAATGTCCTTTAATGCAGATAAATGTAAAGTACTCCACATCGGACATCGTAACGTAACAGCAAACTACTCGTTAAATGGTAATCAACTTAAAAGCGTGGACCAAGAGATAGACTTAGGGGTAACAATATCAAGTAACCTAAAACCCAGTCAGCAGTGTACGAAAGTAATTAAGAAAGCAAATAAAACTATCGGCTTTATTGGCAGAGCATTCGAGTATAAGTCTAAAGATACAATCCTCACTTTGTATAATTCCTTGGTCCGTCCCCTTATGGAATATTGTGTCCAAGCCTGGTGCCCGTACTACTAGAAAGATATAGTAAAATTGGAACGAGTCCAACGTAGAGTAACTAAAATGATACCAAGTCTAAGAAACAAAACGTATGAGGAGCGACTAAATGAATTGAATCTATTCCCATTAGCACAACGTAGATTGAGAGGCGACTTAATCCAGGTATTCAAAATAATCAAAGGCATAGACAATATGGACTGCAACAAATATTTCAATATCGATCAATCAAACTATACGAGAGGTAACGGCTGCAAAATCATAGGTAAATCATTTAATTCACACGAATCCAAGAATTTCTTTTTTAACAGAGTAGTCAACTTATGGAATGGGCTCCCCCGTAACGTAATAGAATGTAACACAGTAGATAGCTTCAAACGTCGCCTAGATAAACACCTTGCATCTAATCCCCGAATTTCGATGTTTACTAATGAATAATTTTTTGCCTATTACAGGTGGCAAGTTAGCCAAATTTCAACTACTTTCTATCTTTCCTATAAAATTTCCTTGTGGAGTTTTTTCTACCAACCCCACAAGGTCCTGACTCCTGACTTTATTTCCTGTACGGCTCAAACCGGAGGGAGTGGAGGGTGGGGAGAGAGCCTTCTACTTTGCTATCCTTATCTACGACTATCACTGGGGAGAAATTTTTTCTCCACCAGTAACCTTCTAATCAGATCACCCCGTGTGGACCGTAAGGTCTGTTGTGGTCTCTCTCTCTCTCTCTCTCTCTCTCTCTCTCTCTCTCTCTCTCTCTCTCTCTCTCTCTCTCTCTCTCTCTCTCTCTCTCTCTCTCTCTCTCTCTCTCTCTCTCTCTCTCTCCCAAGGGACATTAATCCCTACCTACCTTCCTACAGCCTCACCTCACCTCACCTCACCTCTCCTTGTTTAGCATTTATCTCCACTCACTACCAGTACCTTATCGTCCCCCCCCATCCATCACCCCATATCCTCATCAACTTGAAATTGTTTAATAAATAAATATAATAATATATTATTGAATTAGTAAATTAATTAATAAACTAATATATAAATCAATAAATTAATAAATAAATTAATAAACTAACTGTTACATATATTGATAAACTAATTGATAAATAAATTGTTAAATTAATTGTTAAATAAATTGATAAATAGATTAATAAACTAATTACCAAATAAATTAATTACCAAATAAATATTTTCATCAATTCATTTTAAGTTTACAGCATACATATTTAATTCATTTTTTAATATATTTCTATACACGTTCGTGTCCAATTGACAACTTTATTCCCTTCCAGGACTGTACATTTGCATTTCTTTGTCCTTTCAATAATTTTATTGCTTTCCAGGCCTACACATTTATATTTCTTTTTACCTTACCTTGTGATCCTCTTCCACTCCTCACCTCACCTCACCTCACCTCACTCACCTCACCTCACCTTACCTTGTGATCCTCTTCCACTCCTCACCTCACTCACCTCACCTCACCTTACCTTGTGATCCTCTTTCACTCCTCACCTCACTCACCTCACCTCACTCACCTCACCTCACCTTACCCTGTGATCCTCTTCCTCTCCTACCACCTCACCTCTCCTTGGTATTCCCAGCCCCCCACCAGATAATCCCTACTCACCTGACCCTATACCTATACCCTATCTCCCCCCCCCCCCCCCCCCCTCAAACCCACACCAACAGTCGACATTTTCGTACATCACCCCATATTCACACCAACTTGAAATTGATTATTAAACAAATAGAATAATATATTATTGAATTAATAAATTAATTAATAATTTAATACATAAATCAATAAATTATTAAATAAAATTAATAAACTAATTGCTAAATAAATTGATAAACTAATTAATAAATTAATTGTTAAATAATTTGTTGAATAAATTGATAAATTGATTGTTAAATTAATTGACTAATAAATTGTTAAATAGATCAATAAATTAACTACCAAATATATATTTTCATCAATACGTTTTAATTTTACAGTATACATATTTAACTCAATTTTAATATATTTCTATAGACGTTCGTGACCAATTGACAACTTTATTCCCTTCTAGGCCGGGACATTTGCATTTCTTTGTCCTTTCAATAATTTTATTCCTTTCCAGGCCTACACATTTGTATATCTTGTTTATAAATAAATTCATAATATATAAATAATAAATTAATTCAACAATAACAAAACAACATTAATACTACTACTAAGTAATCATATAAAATCATAAATTTATAAATAGATTAATAAATAAATTAATAAATAATTTACATCTAAATTAATAAATAGTTTGAATCTAAATTAATAAATAATTTTAATCTAAATAAATAAATAATTTAAATCTAAATAAATTATCTAAATATAAATTAATAATTAATCCAATTTAAATAAGTAAATTTACAAATTGACAAGCAAAAAAAATCAATAAATATTCACCATGGCACCTCAATACACCTGTTTGACTTGCTCTGGAACTTTTGGCCCTACTATTTTCGCAAACAGAGACGTCCATATCTGTAGATTCTGCCAGTTACGAGAGGATTTGTCGACCGACCTGAAGGCAGCACATTGCAAGATCGAGGCCCTGAACGAGAAGTTGGAAACACTACAGGAATTCGCCGCAATGAACGTAGGAATGACATCGACGCCTACAGAACCCGTCGTCACAGCCCCTGTACAGACTGCCTCTACACCCTTACCTCCACAGGCACCACCAACTACACCATCTTCACAGGAGGAGTTCCGCGTCGTCAGGAACAACACACGACCCAGGAAGAACATCATACCCATCACTACTTGTCAAAACCGCTTCAAGATCCTGGCACAAGACGACGATGAAGACGACACCGAGGTCAGGCTGGTTGGTGACTCCATGGTAAGGGGTCAACTCTCCGAGTTTTGTGGTCGAGCACCCAAGACTAGGAAGCGCTTCTGTATCCCAGGTGGCGGCCTAGACGACGTGACCGACGTAGTGGATTAAGTGACACGCCAGGCCCCTGACAACACCACGTACGTCATCCACATCGGAACCAACGATGTAATGAAGAATAGATCAGAAGACCTCCTCAACAAGTACCGACAGATGATCGCGAAGTTCAAGGAAAAAACGAATAACATCATACTTTCTGGAATCATCCCCCGCAGACAAGCCGACACTCGTTTTTACAACACCGCCACCAGCATCAACCGACGACTTGCCAGCATCTGCAACGAGGAGAACATTGATTTCATCAACACCTGGGATAAGTTTTATTTCGACGACTCGTTATTCTCAGATGATGGTTTCCATCTGAACCAGGTAGGATCAGCCCGTTTCGGACGTTTGCTGAACGACGCGGTCATCAATCATCGATCAAAAAACGGGACTACCCAGGTACGTCAAGGTCAAGTAACGTAAAACAAATAAATAGAGTAAACCGAAATAGCTTAAAGGTATTTTACGTAAACGCTCGCAGCATCCATAACAAATTTACAGATTTAGAGGAATTAACTTTCACAGAAAATTATGATATAATCGGCATAACCGAATCGTGGCTAAATACTGAAAACAGAGATTTCCTAGCAGAGTATAAAATTCCTGGTTACACAATATTTGAAAAAGGACGAACAAATAAAAGGGGAGGCGGAGTTCTATTATATATTAAAGACGATCATAAACAAATCCTATTATCAAAGCCACATATTGATAACGTAGATACACTTTATATACTCATTAGAAACAATTGTGGGGTGAAACTTTTGTTAGCTTTATTATACAGACCCCCAGCCCAACCAGTACAAACCGATCGTGATATCTATGAGCAATTAAACGAAATTATTAACACGCAACATTCCATAATTCTTGGTGACTTTAATTTACCAGTAACAAAGTGGGGAGAACCGTTATCAGCTCATTATGGTCAAAATCTTTACACTAACTTACAAGAGAGCTCCCTTATCCAATTTGTCAACAGCCCAACTCGTGGAAATAATATTCTTGACCTAGTATTTGCAACAAACGAAGACATGATAGAGAATACTAACGTAGGTGAAGAATTTACCAATAGCGACCACCTAATAATAACTTTCAGTATAAATTTTAACAAAAGCGACATAAAGTACAGCTACGAAAAAATCCCCGATTTTAGAAAAGCCAATTTCAACCAACTCAGAGCGATACTAAAAGAAACCGACTGGAAATGTCTGCGAGACACTATTGACATAAATACACAATGGAACTTTTTCACTAATGCGTACACAAAAGCGGTCAGGGATAGCATACCATTAAAAAACCGACGTTCAGCACAAAATTTAAAGCCCAAGTGGTGGAGTAAAGATATAGCCGACTGTTTACGAGCCAAAAAGAACGCCCATAATAAAGTAAAAATCACAGCCAATAATGACGACCGTTGCCAAGTTTACAGACTTACGAAGAAAAGCCAAAAAGTTAATCAAACAGAGTAAAAAGGAAATTGAAAAACACATTGCAAATCAGAGTAAGACAAACCCGAAAGAGTTCTACAGTTATATTCGACAAAAGAAAGTACTTACGTCAACTATCGGTCCAATTCTTGATGAAAATGGGGACTTTACGACAGATGAAGAGCGAATGAGTAGTATCCTAAATACTTTCTTTGCATCAGTCTTTACTATAGAAAACCCGAACGATATACCAGCTGAAACAACAGTCCAAAATGAAAACACCGAGGTTTTAAATAATATCAGCATAACAGAAAATGACGTAATCAAATGTATTGATAAATTAAATGTAAATAAGTCACCTGGGCCTGACACGATCTCCCCTCGCGTAATAAAGGAAGCTAAAAGCGAAATAGTAAAACCTCTGACTCTGCTATTTAATTATTCTTTACACACTGGAACAATACCTGATGATTGGAAGCTCGCTAACGTAACACCAATATTTAAAAAAGGCAGTAAATCTTTACCTAGTAACTATCGCCCTATCAGCCTAACGTCAGTAGTATGCAAAATGTTAGAGACAATCATACGAGATAAACTTACAAATCATTTAGAGGAAAATAACTTACTCAGAGACACTCAACAACGGTTTCCGCAATAAACGCTCCTGCCTAACGAATCTATTAGACTTTTTAAATGACATTTTTAACGAATATGATAAGAGTAAAGCAGTAGACATAATTTATCTTGATTTCCAAAAAGCCTTTGACAAAGTTCCCCATAAACGTTTAATAACTAAATTAAAATCTCACAGAATCCAAGGCGACACCGTAAGATGGATAGAGAACTGGCTAAGAAACCGTAAACAACGTGTGGTAATAAATGGTAAATCATCTAATTGGACTGGCGTTACGAGCGGGGTGCCACAAGGGTCTGTTTTAGGCCCAATCCCTTTTCCTAGTTTACATAAACGACATAGATGAAGGTCTCTCATGCATAATATCGAAGTTTGCAGATGACACTAAAATTGCAAATACAGTACTCACTAACGCACAAACTAAAGAAATGCAAGATAATCTCGATAAATTGTCGAATTGGGCGAAAACTTGGCAAATGTCCTTCAATGCAGATAAATGTAAAGTACTCCATATCGGACATCGTAACGTAATTGCAAACTACTCGTTAAATGGTAATCAAATTAAAAGCGTGGATCAAGAGACAG
>JAWZYT010004833.1:0-139630 GCA_034508575.1 Petrolisthes manimaculis
GTCCCCCTATTCCCACACCCCCTTAATGGTGTTGTTGTCTGTCTGTGTGTCTTGGTTCAGGCCACATCTGCATGCATCCTATTTTTTTTAGTCATTACATCATCATTATTTTTATTTTATTTTATTTTTATCGTTATTATTATTTTTGAGGGAGTCCATTCCATATTTATATAATCATTCTTCCCTTGGTTATTTCCTTTATGGGTGTGTTCCTTACTTTATTTCTTGATTTTTTTTCTCCCTTCCTTCCTTCCTTCCTTCCTGAGTGAGTGAGTGAGTGAGTGAGTGAGTGAGGATGGAGTGAGTGAGTGAGTTGTGAGGGATGGAGTGAGTGAGTGAGTGAGGGATGGAGTGAGTGAGTGAGTGAGTGAGTGAGTTGTGAGGGATGGAGGGTTCGTGTTGGTGTCACTCACAATGGTCCCCGCTGCTCCAGACCAACACACCCCTGGAGAGCGATGGTGCTAATGTTCAACTGTTCCTCTCTGGGCCCTGTGATCCTTGTAGGGGGTCACAATGCAGGGTACAGGGGGTCACAATGCAGGGTACAGGGGGTCACAATGCAGGGTACAGGGGGTCACAATGCAGGGTACAGGGGGTCACAATGCAGGGTACAGGGGGCCACAATGCAGGGTACAGGGGGTCACAATGCAGGGTACAGGGGGCCACAATGCAGGGTACAGGGGGCCCACAATGCAGGGTACAGGGGGCCACAATGCAGGGTACAGGGGGTCACAATGCAGGGTACAGGGGGTCACAATGCAGGGTACAGGGGGCCACAATGCAGGGTACAGGTTAAGGGGAGAGTAGACTTTTGATAGATTGGAGCACCTTGATTCCTCCACAATATGCCAGGAAACAGGCCCAGATGAAGAAATATAATGGTATCCTGTTGCCTGGAATAGTTTTTAGGAATCACAATCTCCATAAATGTCAAAACTAAGGGAAGTGAGAGGTCTACGATTCCTCCAAACTATGCCAAGAAAACACATCCTCTATTTAAACGTATGCATACCATTGAGGGCGTCTGTTTTTTGGACACAGTTAGGAGGAATCAGTAGCCTTCCAAATTACGAACAAAACAATCTCTTTAAAGGGTATGTGATCTCGTATGGACAATTTGGAGGATTATTGATGCCTCCCAGTGATGTCAGAAATCAGAATGTAGGACGTCATTGTACAGTTATGCGGAATAGTCCTGGAACACATTTTTCATGACACGACCTCGAAAAATGATGCGAAACTCTATATAGCTGTTGTCTCTGTAATAATGATAGACAAAACTCTCAGATGCTTCACTTCTATTCACCTGATACATGACATTAGTTTTGATATAGATTAAGGGAAGTAACCTACCTGCTGTGGGGAATTCTGGTACTCTTGATTCCTCCTGGATATCCCAAGCAACAGAACCTCTCCACAAATAAGGCGGCTGCGTGTAGAGACGTGTTTTATGAGCTAAGACTGTGTGCTTCAATTTGTCCACAACAGTTACTTCCCTTAAATATGTGTGAATATATGTATGTATGAGCCTCAACCGTGGGAATAGAAGCAGAGTGATGACAACAACAACAACAACAACAACAACAACAACAACAACGACGACGACTCAGAGAGGACAATAAACACCACAAATCCCTGGGTGGGAAATTTGCACCAACTCGACCCCCTGGCCACTGAAATATACACGTAGCCCCCTCGACCCCCCCCCCCTCCTCACGTGACCCCCCCCTCCAGCATATCAGTAGCCCTCTGTGAATTGTGTATTTATTCAGAATGAACTACTGAATTCTGCCTTTTGTTTCCCATACGCTTTTGCCGCCCCGTTATGTTGAAATTACGACCGTCGACTTTACACCATTTATGATACCATTAATAATTTTATCTGATGGGTATTGTGTAGGTAATGTGCTGTTAATGCTTAATTGTAATTAGCTATTATATTTCGGGAATCGTATTTATAATGGCTGGATACCATTGCACCCGGCACACACACACACACACACACACACACACACACACACACCAAATTATTATAACAGACAACAGGCGTGTTGTATCTCACTCGCCCACGATATATTTTTAACTGTTATGACCTCAGTAATCACGAGCCTCTGTGTGTGTGTGTGTGTGTGTGTGTGTGTGTATGTGTGTTTTATTTTCCCCTGTCTGCCTCGTGGGTGTTATGGACACGTTTTTCATTAATGTAAATACGGAATATTTTATTTAAGGTGGTTGGAGGGGTCGAGAGTGAGGAAAAAGTGTGTGTGTGTGTGTAGCTTCTCTCTCTCTCTCTCTCTCTCTCTCTCTCTCTCTCTCTCTCTCTCTCTCTATCTCTCTCTCTCTCTCTCTCTCTCCCCAAAGCTTTATGTAAAAATATCTAACCATATGGTCCTGGGAAAGTTGAAAGGAAGTGAAGTAAGTAATTAACATGACGACGGATATTTCCTACAAGAAAGTCCTATAGAACAAACCTTACCTACATGTCCTATTCCATTCCTACCCAGACTTCTACAGGGGGTTGTTCAAATCTTACATATCCCATAGATACCTTACACAGGATATAATTATGAACAGTTGCCAAAAAAGTTATTGCGACAAATCTTGATAGAACTTTAACCATAGTAATATCCACAACTATTTGTAGGGACTATAAGCATGTATAAACAGAAGGAAATATACATATCCTTCTGTAATACATACTTATAATCCCTACAAACAACTATGGACATTAATATATTCAATGTTGTATCAATAGTTGTCGCATTAACTTTTTTGTCAACTGTACAAGAGTCCTTCAAGATACCTTACACAGGATTTATTGACAAGAATCCTTCAGACGTTTTCATATAAGTAAATCCTACAGGAATCTCTCAAATATTGTGGGAGATTTTGATTCAAATAAAGAGAGTTCAGGATGAAAGTCCAAATTTGAGTCCCACAAACAGATTTTTTATATATTCGTACAAAACCGATAAAAATCCAACAAAAAAAAAATCCAAAATCCCTCAAGAAAATCCTCCAAAAATTGCAAATGAAAATCCTATAAAATCTCACAAGAAAATCCTCAAAAAAAATCCCACAAGATAATCCTATAAAATCCCACAAGTGAATTCTTCATAAAATAACACGAGAGAATCCTCCCAAAATCCCACATAAGAATCCTTCAGAAATATTACAACAACAAAAGAATCCTATGAATGAAGTCTTACAAGAAAATCCTTCCCGTATCTCACAAGAAAATCCTAAGAAATCCCGTCAAGAGAATGGTACAGTGGAATGGTATGAACTGAGAGGGTTGAAGTTAAGCAGCATAATTAGCATGACCACGGAGGAGTCCTACAAGAAAGTCGTAAATACAACACTCATGAGTTATGCTCTCGGCTCTGGGGGCGTAAATCATGGTGAGGGGGTGGGGGTGGGGGGGGAGGTAGAGGGGGCGTCGGTTGATTCCCCTTCCCTTGGTAAATTATGGGGGGAGGGAGGGGGGCGTCGTCTGGCTCCCCTCCCCTTGGTAAATTATGGTAAGGGAGAGGGGAGGGAGGGAGGGAGAGGAGCGTCGGCTGGCTCCCCCCCCCACCCTTGGTAATATATCGAGGGGGGAGAGGGGGCAAAGGGCAAGAAGAAGATGAGGAGGAGGAGGAGGAGAAGGGGGAGATGAAGGGGGATTGAAATGGAGGAGTTGTTGGGGAAGAAGGAGGAGGAGAAGGAACTGCAGGTTTTGAAGAAGAAAGAGAAGGAGGATATGGAAGAGAAGATAATAATAGAAAAGGAAAAAGAATAGGGAAGGATGGTAAGAGTAAAGCAGCAAGGTAGAGTAGATGGGAGGAGAATAATGAGGGGGATTGGTTGGTTGTAAGGAGAGGGATGAAGGAGAGAGAAAGATAGTGAAGATGAAGAAAAAGGAAAGGGAATTAATTTATCTACATATAGGAAGAGGAAAAGAAGTAAATGTGCTTGTTGCTTGTCGTTGATTATACTCTAAACATACATACAGTGCCACAAAACCACATGCACCTACATAGAGAGAGTATCCAACCTACCAACCATCTGTCTATCTATCTGTCTGTCTGTCTATCTATCTATCTATTTATCTATTATATTTCCCTGCAGCAAGAGTTTGGAAGATGCGCTGAGGGAGTTGATAGAGGAGAGGTCGTAGTCCGGATGAAGTGTTGTTGTTATTGTTGTTGTGGTGGTGGTAGTGATTGTTGTGGCTGTTGTTGTTATTATTGTTGTTATTGTTATTGTTGTGGCTGTTGTTTTTGTTGTGGTTGTTGTTGTTGTTGTTGTTGTTGGGTCCAGATAACAGAAGGTATCACCGGAGTACATCATTTTCCTCCTCCCTCCAGTAAAACTAAGGCTTCCTTTGATCTCCATCTCGCCTGCCTTCAGTAGATGGAAAGATATATGTGAATCTGATTAGAGCAAGTGTTGGTAAATCTGGAGCAACAGGATTCCTCAAAACTATTCCAGGCGACAGGCCACCATTAGTTTTGATAATGTGGTCCTGTTTCCTGGCACACTTTGGAGGAATGAAAACACTTTAATGTACCAAATGTTTACGTATTCTTCTCTTAAGAAGGAAGGATGAAGGATGGAGGATGAAGGACGGAGGAGGAAATAAATGATGTTTGTGTGTGTGTGTGTGTTCCGTGGCCAAGTCATCACTGTACCACCACACATGTAAATTACTGTAATGTAGGTTTTAGGCTCATTAAGTAATCTGAGACCACGATGAGGGAACGCTGTAATTATGATAATCCTATTATACCCTAAAAAGGCTCAACCCACACGAGTCTCTGGTTGGTGGGAAGAGATGTGACGTCAGAGGAGGAGAGCCAATGGGAGCCTGTCGTTGTGGTTGGTGTAAAGAGATTAGTGAGAGAGGGTTGCCAATGAGAGGGAAGGCAAGTTGTAGATTCACCCTTACACACTATACAATTTTATATACGGCAGGTTTTTCTATGACATATTACATTGTCTGGCGTTAGTCTAAGTATATTTGTCTATCTTCTAAGACTCAGATTGTTTTTGATTGATGTTTGAAGATGAGTCATTCATTAACAGATTCCTATGAGAGACATGACGATAAGTTAGTTAGTTAGTTGAAATAATTATTTAGTTATTTCGTTAGTTAGTTAGTTAGTTAGTCAGTTAGTTAGTTGATTTAATTATTTAGTTAGTTAGTTAGTTAGTTATTTAGTTATTTAGTTAGTTAGTTAGTTAGTCAGTTAGTTAGTTATTTAATTAGTCAGTTAGTTAGTTATTTAGTTAGTCAGTTAGTTAGTTATTTAGTTAGTCAGTTAGTTAGTTAGTTAGTTAGTTGATTTAATTAGTTAGTTAGTTAGTTATTTAGTTAGTTGTTTAGTTAGTCAGTTAGTTAGTTAGTTAGTTAGTCAGTTAGTTAGTTGTTTAGTTAGTTGGTTAGTTAGTTAGTTATTTAGTTAGTCAGTTAGTTAGTTAGTTAGTTAGTTGATTTAATTAGTTAGTTAGTTAGTTAGTTAGTTGTTTAGTTGTTTAGTTATTTAGTTAGTTGTTTAGTTAGTTAGTTAGTTAGTTAGTTAGTTGTTTAGTTGTTTAGTTATTTAGTTAGTTGTTTAGTTAGTTAGTTAGTTAGTTGTTTAGTTTAGTTGTTTAGTTAGTTAGTTAGTTGTTTAGTTGATTTAATTAGTTAGTTAGTTAGTTATTTAGTTAGTTGTTTAGTTAGTTAGTTGTTTAGTTAGTTATTTAGTTAGTTGTTTAGTTGTTTAGTTAGTTATTTAGTTAGTTGTTTAGTTGTTTAGTTAGTTATTTAGTTAGTTGTTTAGTTGTTTAGTTAGTTATTTAGTTAGTTGTTTAGTTGTTTAGTTAGTTAGTTAGTTAGTTAGTTAGTTAGTTGTTTAGTTGTTTAGTTGTTTGTCGTTCCTTCGCTGCTAGTAAGACACAACACCTCACCATGGACTTGTAGACAAAAAATAGTTACCTTATCACACAACACAAACTTCTTCCCTTCGTGTGTAAGAAGCTTAGTGGCGTGGAGTCCCCCCCCCCTGCCCCCTGCCCCCTGCCCCCTGCCCCCTGCCCCTGCCTTGTTATCAGTCAGTCAGTCAGTCAGTTAGTCAGTCTGTTTGTAAATCATATTAGTAAGTTCGGTTGATAGTCAGTTAGTATGCTATAGTTTGTCAATCAGTCAGTCAGTCTATCGGTCTGTTTGTAAATCATGTTAGTAAGTTGGTTTGATAGCCAGTAAGTCAGGTTAGTAAGTTGGTTTGATAAGCAGTCAGTTAGTCAGTCAGTCTTGGTAACTCAGTTAGTATGCTAGTTTGTCAGTCAGTCAGTCAGTCAGTCAGTTAGTTGGTTAATTATTCAGTTAGTCAGTCATTAGCTATGAGTTGACTAACACCTACACACAGTACCTGACAAATTAGAAGGCTACTGATTCCTCCAAACTGTGGCTGGAAACAAACGCCCTCAGAGACACCAATATAGGGAATCTGTTTTTTGGCACAATTTGGAGGAATCAGAGACCTTCCAATCAATTCACCAACAAAAAAAGCATCTCCCCTTAATTAACTTTATATACCTCTTCACCCGACGAGAGAATTGATGATACATGAATTAATATTTAGGTAACTATGAGCGTTGGGTGACGACTTGGAAGTGTATTGTATAACTCACCTGTAATGACTCACCTGTAATGATTAACTATTATATTCTAAGTGACGTGGATGGTGACGTATATATAGTGTATGTGTAGTGAGGGTCACCACAAATCACTTCAACATCATTGTCAGTTCAGCTTTTTTCATCACGACATTTAGGGACAAAATCTTGATGTTATTAGCTTCTCTGGGAGGACTTCGGGACTCAATAGGTTGTACATGTGGTCAATAAACTACTCCAAGTCTTCTGTTGTCCCCATAAGTATATTGCAAACCTCGATCATTCACACTAACAGCCCCACGGAGAGTGCTAGATTGGTAAGAGTGACGTCAGGAGATATGGGATGTGTTGTGAAAGGCACACTCGGCCATCTTGCCACTCCCAGGCGGCCTGTGGTCAACCCTTGCCTGGTGTGACCGCTCTCCCTGACACCTTATATAAACTCTATTAATTTTCTGGCGCTGGCTTGATATCGAAACCTTCCATCCATCCATCCATCCATCCACTTATCCCCTGCATCTCGTGTTGCCGTACTTGCTATATACAGTCCACACAGACACACACACACACACACACACACACTTGTAGATTATTCAGATGTACTGTACCTGTCCAGCCTTGTCTCGTGTGTATTTATAAATATATACTTACTTCCCCATTTTACTTCCACAGTTTTTTTCCTACCTTTATAATATTATATTCTAAAATCTTCCAACGACCATAATTATACCTACTTGCCTTTCTATACATTACACACATTCTACTACAACACTGTTCACCTGCCTTGTTTCATTATTACCAGCTTCCCACTACTGTACACATCCTCACAAACATCACACTACCTCACCTGTCTTACATCTTTACACCTACCTCCCTGCCACTACCTCACACCTCTTTCCTCTACACCTGTCTTACATTTTTACTCTTATACCTCTCTACCTTTAACATACACTTCTTCCCTCTACACCTGTCTTACACTTACCTCCCTACCTTTAATTAACATACACCTCCTATCACACTGCTAGCTTCACCTGCCTTACATTTTTTTTATCTGTACCTGGTTTCCCTTTACCATACACACACACACACACACACACACACACACACACACACACACACACACACACACACACACACACACACACACACACACACACACACACAGCTTGCCCCTCCTCTTGTCAGGGCTGGACCATACAGGTGTTACTCCCCCGTTACAGACGTGTACATGTGCCCTACCTTGCCCTAATTTCCAGAGACATGAAGAAAAAGTATACACGGAGAGAGAGAGAGAGAGAGAGAGAGAGAGAGAGAGAGAGAGAGAGAGAGAGATGTATGGATGTCGTAGGAAGAGGAGATAGAAGGTGAGAAGCAGGAAGGTGACAGCTGGACCCAATATCAACCCTGGAAATGTTTCTTGTGCTGGTTACTAGAGAGCAAAGTGTTCTCTCCATACCTACTCAACTGTATGTATGTATGTACGTCCCTATTGTGGTGATGAACTTTGGTGATGTTTGTATTATTATTATTATTATTATTATTATTAGTAGTAGTAGTAGTAGTAGTAGTAGTAGTATTGTTATTATTGTTATTATTATTATTATTATTATTATTATTATTATTATTATTATTATTATTATTATTATTATTATTATTATTATTATTATTATTATCATTACTATTGTTATTATACATGTGATATTATAGAGTAAATAAGTTAAAGAATTAGAGTAGGAAAGTGAAATAGAGTAGTAGAAATACGTGTCATAGAGTAGTAAAATGGTGTGATAAAATATTTGCATGATATTGGAAAATATTGGAAAATATTGGAAAATGTTGGAAAATATTGGAAAATGTTGGAAAATGTTATATACATGTACTGTACATATAGACTATAGCGGACGTCTCCCTATAAGGATGTCACGCAAGGCTAATAATATCAACCTTCACTATCGTATAATGTAAGGATTTGTATGAATGGAAGGGGGTAATTACAGCTGTTGGGGTACTAATGAGGAACACCACTTGGGACAATACATAGGAAGTGAAAAAAGAGGAGAGTGGAGAGGATGTTCACTGCATTACACACCACTGGTCCCCTTCCCTATATGTACCTCCATGGTCCTGAAACATATATATATATACACTGTCATTCACATATACACATTAGAACATATACATACACACATACACACACTAGAACACACACACACTAGAACACACACACACACACTAGAACATACACACACTCACACACACATACACTAGAACACACTCACACACACACACACACACACACACTACCCTTCATCACCTTCACCACCACCAAAATAAAGAGAGAGACAGGAAGGAGGTTATGGAAAGAGAGAGGAGAGGAAAGAAAGAGAGAGTAATAGAGAGAGAGAAAGATGAAGCCCCACAGAAAATTCCACACCGCCCCTTCTCCCCTCCCCCCTCCCCCCTTCTTTCACACCTATGAACTAAGACAACTATATGGACTGAAGGTGTGAAAGAGAGATGAGTTAGTGAACGTGTGAGAAGGAGAGAAATAATTGTAAGGTAGGTAAGTACTTAGTGAGGTATTTAACGAGGTATTTTGTGAGGCAAGGTAGGAAGGTAGGAGTAGGTATATATGAGGCAAGAGAGGATAGAGGATTTTGAGGTAGAGAAGGTGTGAAAAATGTGAGAAGGAGATATTAAGTGAGGTGTTTAGAGAGTTGGGGTAGGTAGGTGTAAGGTAGGGAGGAGCTGGTGCGTAGATGTGAGGTAGGGAGGTAAAGGAATAGAAGTGTGAGTCTGGGAGGTTAAGAGAAAGGGAAGGTAAGAGGTGAAGAAAGTGTATAAGGCTATGAGGCCATGGTAGAAGAATGAATGAAGATACGAGTATGTAGCAATTAGATGAATGAAGATATAAGACAGGTGTGAGGCAGGTGGGAGGAGGAATGAATATAATATGAGGCAGGTGTAAAGGTGTGAGGCTGGTGAAAGGAGTAATGATGATATAAGGCAAGTATAAAGGCAGGTGTGAGGCAGATGGGAGAAGGGATGAAGATATGAGGCAGGTGTGAGGCAGGTGTGGGGAGCAATGAAGATATGAGGCAGGTGTGAACAGGTGTGAGGAGCAAGGAAGATATGAGGCAGGTGTGAACAGGTGTGAGGAGCAAGGAAGATATGAGGCAGGTGTGAACAGGTGTGAGGAGCAAGGAAGATATGAGGCAGGTGTGAACAGGTGTGAGGAGCAAGGAAGATATGAGGCAGGGAAGTGAAAAGAATAAGTGAGTCTAAGAGGAAGTGAGGAGGTGGAGGGTGGACATCAGTTTTCACACCTCTGCCCCTACTGGAGGAGACAGTTGGGGTGTCACCTTACAACACTCAGACGCCCCAGAAGCCTAACAGGGCCCTCCACCCAACCCAACCCAACCCAGTTCAACTCAACTCAATCCAATCCAATCCAACCCATCCCAACCTAACCCAATCCAACTCAACTCAATCCAATCCAACTCAACTCAACTCAATCCAACCCAACCCAACCCAACCCAACCTAACCTAACCTAACCCAATCCAACTCAACCCAATCCAACTCAACTTAATCCAATTCAACCCATCCCAACCCAATCCAACCCATCCCAACTCATACCAATCCAACCCAACCCAACCCAACCCAACCCAGCCTATACTCTGACTCACTATACCACACCTTTACACCACACCATAATCATCATCTGCTACTCTATACGTCACCACATCACACTATATCTTCTGCTGCTAACTTTCGCCATGCCTCACCATATCTTACCACAATTCACATCACCATATTGCTTTTTCCCAACCACACCACACCACATGACAACACCTACTTCTTCATCACACCAGAACATCACTACACTACACCACTCCACACCACATCACAACACATCACTCTCTCTATACCACGCCACACTACACTACACCACTCTACACCACGTCACAACACTACACCACACTACACCACAACAGACCTACCACCACCACCACCACCACCACCAACAACAACAACAACAACAACAACAACACCAACAACACCATCATCATCATCTCTGTGTTTGGCCATTAAAAATCTATTATACGTGTGTTCAAAAACTTCTCTCACGATAAGATTAATTTATAACTTAGCCAATACATAACATAACAAGACCATTAATTAATATTCTCCACAGTTTTAGATGGAGTTCACAAGTCACTCAAATTAAATCTTTATTAAACAGTTTATTTGTATATGTTTATGTTTATGTGGTCTTTCTTTTAATTAATCATCTGTGGGTATTGTTTATTATTATTCTTGAGTTTGCTTTTAATTTTTCTGTGAGGATTTTTTTGATTGGTTACATAGGATGAAGATAAGAGTGAAGTTGAGGGTGAGAAAAATGGGTGTGAGAAATAATAGAGTGAAAACGAGGATGAAAATAAGAGTGAAAGTGTAGATAGATAAAGGTTAGAATGAGAGTGAGGATAGAGATAAGGAGTTGAGATGAAGGTGAAGATAAGGAAGATAAGAAGGAAGATAAGAATGGAAATGAGGATATATTAGAAAGGACTCATCTTAATTGAGGTGGGAGGAGGGGGTTTGGGTAGAGGGAGAGGCATGGAGGGGGGTCAATGTGGGGGAGATGGGGGAAGGGGAGGAGGAGGGGGGCAGGAGACGTAATGACATAGATAAGCTTCACCCCTCCACCCCACCAACCAACCCACCCCAAAACTTCTTCATGGTAACTCAGATAATACACACACACACACACACACACAGAGAGAGAGAGAGAGAGAGAGAGAGAGAGAGAGAGAGAGAGAGAGAGAGAGAGAGAGAGAGAGAGAGAGAGAGAGAGAGAGAAAAAAAAGAGAGAGAGAGAGAGAGAGAGAGTAGTGAAGGCATGTGGAATAACCAAGAATGAGAAGTAATTGGTGAAGGAAGGAAGGAAGGAAGGTAAGTGGGTAAGGGAAGAAGGTTAGGGTTGGGGTGGGGGTGGGGGGTTGTCCAGGAAGGTAGAGGTGCATGAAGGGGGCCAGGACACACAGGAGAGAGAGAGAGAGAGAGAGAGAGAGAGAGAGAGAGAGAGAGAGATAGTGAGAGTGAGGTAGGAGTTGGGGTTTGGGGTGGAGGTGGGGATAGAGAAAGAGAGAAGGAGAAGGAAGGAAGGAAGGAAGGAGACCTAATCGAAGTACTGAGAGAACACACACACACACACACACACACACACACACACACACACACACACACACACACACACACACACACACACACACACACACACACACCTGATCAACAGATACCCAGATGACAGCCTAATTGATGGCACTTAGCGACTGTCCTGACGTGGCGTGGGTTCCTGGGGTGGGGGTGGGGATGGGGGTGGTTCCTGGGGTGAGGGTGGGGGTTGGGGTGGTTCCTGGGGTGGGGGTGAGGGTGGGGGTGGTTCCTGGGGTGGGGTTGGGGGGGAGCCATCAATTCTTCCAAACTCTGCTACAAAACAGGTCAGATTTCATGGTAATTATTTTAAGGACTCACGTGATGTATGTAGTCCGAAAATTGGAGGTTAGTGAGTCCTTCAAACATTGCCACGAAACACCCACCCATATTGAAGGAGCTTGTTTCGTGGCATGATCAGGAGGAATCAGAAGCCACCAAGTCTCAAACACGATCACATGTATAGGGTCTTTAATTAAGGTGGTAGTTCTCTTTTGGTACATTGGAGTGCCATGAATCCTCCAAAGTATGCTAGGAAACAGGACCAGAAGAGAAAAAATAATAGTGTTCTGTTGCTTGGAATAGTTTGGAGGATTCAGTTGCTCCAGATTTACCAACACAAAACTTCCCCCCCTCCTTCATACCTTCATATATAATTGGTCTGTCTGTGTGTCAGGAGAATAACTTATAGTACCTTTTCCTTCGTCCATCGTCGTTCGTTCGTCCTCCATTCTCATGTTAGAAAATTCCTCCGTTCTGAGTTGAGGAAAATGTGTACTGTCTTATAATACTCCTTTTCTTCCTCCTCTTCCTCCATATCCTATTCTTATTTCACTTCCTCCTCCTCCTCCTCTCCTCCTACTTCTATTTGTCTCCTTCTTACTCCTTTCCTCTCCTTCCTACTCCTTTCCTCCATACCCTACACTTCTTTCTCCTCTTCCTCCTCCTACTTCCATTTGTCTCCTGCCTACTCCTTTCCTCTCCTTTCTACTCCTTTCCTCCACACCCTACACTTATTTCTCCTCCTCCTCCTGCTGTTCCTACTCCTCGTGTTGATGGTGTGCCTTCGTGAGCTGGTAATATCGAGAGGGCAATAATTGATGGTTCACACACTGGACTATCAGAGTGGCTGGACACACTCGCCCTCTTCCCCAGGTATCGTTTCCCAAAGTATCTCAAGACACGGGGAGTTGTATGGGTATATCTTTGAGGGAAGGATCCATGGCTGTACAAGATTTAGTTAGTTAGTTAGTTTTGGGCCAGGCTAGATTAGATTAGGTTATTCTAGGTTAAGTTATGGTCGGTTATGTTAGGTTAGGATGCCTCTGTCTTGGTTATAAGAGGTGGTTTGCTTGGGTATACAGTATGCATGGGTAAGCGAGAATTAGGTTACAATATATTTGCTTAAGTTTTACGATGGTGAAGATTAGATTAGGGTGTATTTGTTAGATTTAAATTAACTTCTGTTTGGTCAAATTTGTATAGGCAAGTGAACTAATCAAATCACATTATGAACATTAAAATAATATACAAAATAGCCAATTAACATCCAAGGACTATTTTATTAAGTAATTGCTTCTGGAGTGGTGGTGGTAATTCCCTGAAGCACGAGAGACATATATGTTTGGGTAAAAAAATCACAACACCGATAGTTTATTTTCGCTTTTGTATTTAATTAAGGACCCTGTGATCGTGTATGAAAATTGGAGGCTTTTGATTCCTCCTGACTATGCCACGAAACAAGCGTCTTCCCTAAAGATGGTGTTTCGTGGCAATATTTGAAGGACTCATTAACCTCCAATGTTCTAACTTCAACACAGGGTCCCTTAAATGGATAATACTCCTATTCCCTGAAGCACGAGAGACTTGGGAAGGATTGGCTCTCGTCTTCCCTCGTGTTTATTTTCAGTTTCAGATGAAGCGTCGCTGACACGAGAATTAATAGCGTGAGGGAGCCGAGACAAATGGCCGTTCTAGTGACAGATAAACCTCCATCATTATGCCCAAAAGCGACTGGGTTCCCTTCTGTTTCCGTGTGTGTGTGTGTGTGTGTGTGTGTGTGTGTGTGTGTGTGAGGGGTCAGGCCAGGTGAGTGAGTGAGGCTTCAGATATGCACACACGCATGTATATACATAAGAGACACAATCATAATTTAAACACGTCATTCATGTTTGCTTATTCGTTAATTAATTAAGAACACATACACATTTATAGGCAAGAACACTAAATTATTCACACACACACACACACACACACACACACACACACACACACACACACACACACACACACACATTTTGATCCAATGAAGATGTTTTTGGGTGAGGAGTTGTCGTCTAGAAATCACCCCTATGTGCTGAATTCAGATCTTGGGTGAGGAATTGTGGATTGCGAGTGTGACTGTACCTTCCTCACCAACACCCACCTCGGAGGGGGAAGGGAGAGATGAATAGAGATGGACTTTTGGATCGATAGGTTTGCGTTGTTGAGGGAAGGCAGAGAAGGGGAGAGAAGAAGGAGGGAGGAAAGTCGAAGAAGAAGACGACGAAGAAGAAGAAGAAATGGAGACAAGGAGGGAAAAGATGGAGAAAAAGAATTAGGTGCGTGGAGACAAGGAGGGAAGAAAAAACTGTAAGATGTGAAGACGAAGGGAGGAGACGGAGGGCTTCCAAAGGGATTTATTAGTTTATATCTTCAGATGTCATTACAGTTGTTGTGACTAATAATAATAATACTGTTGAAACTCATCATCATCATTATTAATCACTATTATGTCCTGAACACCTTTCCCAAAATTCTTTACTTGTCTTTTTTTTGTCTTAGTACACTCGCCCCTTCCTTCCTTCCTTTCCAGGCTGATTATATCTTACCTTTTTCTCCACCTGGCGAATTGAGGGCTTCTGATTCCTCCAAAGTATGTAGGAAAACAGACGAACACCGTATATATTTACAAAGGATCTGTTTTGTTGCACTATTTAAAGGGCTTCGTCGACTCCAAAAATAAATAAAGGCCCACAACACAATAATGGTCTCGTGCTGCACCTTACATTAGAGGGGGCTGCTGATTCCTCCAAACTATTCCAGGAAACAAATCGCCTCTATGTTACTAATGGGGAATCTGTTTCGTAATATATTTTGGAGGATTTAGTAGCCCTCAGATTTACAAAAGAGAGGTGCTTGCTCCCCTTAAGTTCATTTGGGTCTGAATATCCCCAACCTTTTTATTTTATGATTCTTGATGCTCTCTTTTTATCTCTCAATGTTAAATCAGTGAATTGTTCTCTCCACTTCTCTTCTTTTACATTTCTAAATTTTCACTGGCTCGGATAGCATATTATTTCGTTTTTATTCTATCTGTTTTTATCATATCTCTTCTGCATTTATTTTCTTTGCTGTATTTGTTTGTTTATCTTTGGAAAACTCCCGAAATTCCCTGAAAATCATTGTGTATACTTCTAGAGCCAGTATGAAAATGGTTTCATGGTTTCAGTATATATTTTTCTCAATCATAAGTTTATTCCAATAATATTTTTTGTTCATAAGTTGATATCCACTAGCTGCCATCACTCACTTGTCTGTCTGTCTGCCTGCCTGCCCGATGCTGCTGGCTAAATTAATTATGGGAAAATTTTATAATCGAAATAATTTTTGGCACATTAACTTAGATATTGTATAATATGATAGGTATATTTTTTTTTTTTTTTTTTTAACTTGGGTATATTTTGTATATATTATTTTTACATGCACTGAGTAATCTAGAAATTAACTTGTCATACTAACTGGTGGAGGTTGTAATATATTGCCACTTGTAGCTTACGTTTTGATCAAATATTTCCTAATATTTCACATCACTTGTATTTTATAGCTAGTACAGTACTCTCCCATCCACTCATCCACCTTCCATCCAGTTATTCATCCATCCATCCCATCCACGCAGTTCTTTTTATATTTTCCAATTTTTTTTTTTTTTTTTTTTTTTTTTTTACCTTATTTTTGAGATGTTTTGAATACATGCAAGGTGGTGCATGTCTGATGACGCCTCTGGGAGTGGAGTTTCGGGTGTCATTCTTTATTTACACACACGCTTTTCATTTTCTCCTTCTGATACTAAAATTGAAGATGGGGGGGAGGGGAGGGGAGGGGAGGGGAGAGAAAATATAAATAATGGTGTTTGAAAGCGTGCATGGGGAGGGAGGGAGGGGGTCGTTATGGTGGTGGTGGGGGTGGGGGGGGTGGAATAACACACAACAGGGTACGGGGGGGAGGGGGAGAGGGAGGGGGGGGGAGAGGGAAGGGGGGGGGGGGAGAGGGAAGGGGGGGGGGGGGAGAGGGGTTAGAATATAGCCTGCATGCATCTTGTTTTTTTTTTTTTTTTTTTTTTTTTTTTGCCACTTTGGGTGTCGTCGCGAATGTGTATATACTGTAAATAATTATAGTGTTTATATTAGGTCTCTTTGGGTGAAGGAAAGGGTGTGTTTATATTATCCAGGTTTGGGTGAAGGAAAGGGTGTGTTTATATTATCCAGGTTTGGGTGAAGGAGATGCTATATATCCCAAAAGAAGGCCTTGATGGTATTCAGGGTCATATTCAAGAACATTCACGGGGTACACGATGGCATGGTACCAGTACGACGGCTCCATAGACAAACAACAGAACAACAGTACCACACCACGGATGTCCTTGCATACGGCCTTTAATCTCACAAAGACGAAAATAATCAGATGGGTATAGAAGAAAATAATAATATAATCTAGACGAGGTGCATAAAAATCGTCAGGTGAGTCACATGCAAAAATGGCCAGACAAATTTGTTTTTATAATTCTTGATGGATGGGTCCTTTAAAATTCTATCTAGGTATTGATAAAAGTGCTGCTCACCCATAGGATTTCAGATTTCTTTATTTTGTGTTGCTAGAATTAATATGTTTGCTTCGTGATGTGATTTTCATCTGATATATAGGGAGGGGGGGGGGGGAGGGGGTTACCCTAAAAGATACAGCAAGTTATCTAATATATTCCCCAAAACACGACTTAAAGATACATAATTCTTTCTGTAGCTCATTTTGGCTAACGTACTATAAGATGGTATGTATGTATAACTTGTATTTTGTATCTTTTTTTCTGGATGTGGTCATACTCAGCATCAGTTTTCCAAATTATTCTGTACTCTGTATCCTTCCTTGCATGTGTCCTGTCCCCCTCCCTCCCCCCCTCCACCCTACCCCTTCCGGTCGAGTTCTGCGTGTACCTGTGGTGTGTAACAATTTTCTGAGAGGGGGCGCCGCGCCGGGTCTCTCACCTGTGATTGATTGATGAGGGGGGTGAGGCGGGGAGCGGATGTCCCCTCCATTAGCGGTAATGTCCCCTGGGCTGCCCGCCGCCTCCAACACTCCCACCTCGCTAATTGTTGTCTGTCTGCGCCCCATGCCATGCCGATGTCACCAGTGCCACGCCGTTGTCACCAATGCCAAGGTGTTGTCGTCAGTGCCAGGGTGTTGTCACCAATGTCATGCTATTGTCACCACTGTTTGGGCCCTTTTATTGACTTGTCACTACCAGGGAAATGTTGACCCTTGTTGAGTTGTGATAAGCATCATTACCTCCACACTGACCTCCTCCCTGCCTCACTACCACCACCACTACCACCACCACCACTACTACCACCACCACCACTAACAACAACAACAATGACAACACTTACTTACCTCTTACACGTTCCACTTCATTTCTTACATTACCCACATAAGTCATCATGTTTATATACTCCACAACTCCCTTATCATAAGGCAGCTAAATTTATCATGGTAGATGATTGTCACTTAAACTAATAATACCGATCATTGATTGAATTGTCAGGTATTGTAACTTATCAATGTGACGCCAAACATTCTTTTGTCCCTTCTTTTCAGGTATACCTTCACACCTGTGGATTCCCTTCAGCCAAATCAATCTGCTAAGTGCTAATGAAAGTAAACATTATTGCGTTCATGTACAGATATTCTCATGTCAAAACCCAAGCAATATTATTAACATCAGAACTGTAATGCTTTAAGACTATACAGAATGACTGAATGCCTGTGTGGTTGTTGCATGATGTTGTGCCTGCGTCCCTGCATGCTGATTTTAGTGCGTGTCAGTGGTGTCACTAATACAAAGGTTCGAATCCCCCACTAATATTTTTTGAAAAACATTTTTGAAAAACATTTTTTTTATAGGTCGAAAACACTCCCCAGGTTATAACGATGAAATTCATGTAAAATTTTTCACTCTAGGAAAAAGGATCATGTCGTGCATAGAGGACACACACACAGACAGACAGAATTTCGGCTTTATGTATATAGATATAGACATGGTGAAGGGAGCTGTTCCGAGGTAAAAGAAATAAGCAAAATACCATAATAAGAGTCTATGTAATTAAGTCCACGATACTGTACCAAACTGGAGTGAGATAACAGAGATATAAACCACATTTAGCTCAAATTGTTTAAGGCAATATTTATGTTAGAAATCTTGGGAGAGGGTAACAACTATTGACCACAACATAATGTAAAGCATAAGACTTAGTGTACCGTGTATACCAAAATATCTTCTAAACCTGTAAACCCAATGTAGTGAGGAGTGGTGTAGCGCGAGAGGAAGGAACCATTAGGCCGCTACCTGACGTCATCTGTCTCTGTTATGTCAATTAATCACATTAATTAACTGATAATGAAGTAATTGGTCTCCTGCCCCCTCGCTACCTCAGTAACCACCACTAGTGAAAGGGAATCAATCTCCTGTGGCCGAGAAGAGAACAAATATAACGGGAAGAAGAAAAGTTCTCTACGATTTAGTAGGATGAATCGTCAAATTGGTATTTTTTGTGCTGCATTCAGATATGTAAATCATTATTAGTATAAATATGCATATCATGAAACGTATGTGAATCAATTTACATGGTATGTATACGTATGAATTTAACATAGAGTTTTAGTGATGAGGGATGGCAACAATGTCAAGGGAAACATTAATTATATTTAAAGTAAAAAATTATATTTTTAATTTAACTTGTGAGCAACAGTTTCCTTCTTATAGGCCTATACACTGGGTAATATGTTTGTACCAACACCGGATAATATAATGGCACCAATAAAAATACATTCTCAGGTGAATTAAAGAACGTTTGCGAATCTGAACTGTGGAAAAACTAGCCAGAGAATTGGGAACGATGAATGGAAAACGAAGGAAAAATATCATTAATAAATAGTGTTCAACATAACCTCCTACCTATAAGAAAGGAATGGTTTAGTAAGATATTTCTTAATTTACCTTCATTATAGATATCGTAAATCATATTGTGTTTGTCCAAGTATATATTCCAAGGTATACGATGTCTTTATCTAATTGATATGATTTAATCTAAATTTTGGACTTAAGAACTTCTAACACAAGAACACTATCTCTGCAGTCAGGTTATGGATTCCTCAGCACGGGTTACCTTCCTCTTCCAACTATTATTTCAGGGGTTTAGATATAACCCGTGAATCAGAATGGTACAAAAATGACCCAAGAACGTAGGAAAATGAAGTCTTTTATGATGGAGATGTGATGGGATGGGAGGGGCAGAGTTTGAAAGTGGCGCACAGCGATGCTCACTTCACCTGCTGCTGCCATGATCTGTCCTAACCCGTGAATCAAAATCGTACAAAAATGACCCCCAAACGGCGGAAAATAGCCACGAATAGGATAGTGATGTGACGGGAGAGGAGGGAGGGGCAGAGTTTGAATGTGGCGCGCGGCGATGCTCACCTCACCTGCTTCTACCATCACGCCTTCTCAATGTTGCCTAGTGTGGAGAATTTTCCCTAGACCTGGGGAATTAGAGGTATCAATGCGAAAATTACATCAAGATTGTTCAAGAATAAATGGGAAAATTTCTACAAGACGAAATATCAAGATAGTAAATATACGACTATCTTCAAAAGTAATCAGGGAATTTGTAAGGTATAAGAGGGAAATGCTGATGTTGAAGTTGAGTAAGGGAATTTATGATATTGCAGTTGAGGTAAAAAGAGAAATTCTGATGTTGAAGTTGAGTTAAAAAAAGAAATTCTGACGTTGAATTTGAGTTAAAAAATAAATTCCGACGTTGAAGTTGAGGTAAAAAGAGAAATTCTGATGTTGAAGTCGAGCTAAAAAGGGAAATTCTGACGTTGAAGTTGAGGTAAAAAGAGAAATTCTGATGTTGAAGTTAAAGTTAAAAAGAGAAATTCTGATGTTGAAGTTGGGGAACTTTCGTCCATCAGATCTGGCAACACTGCTTCCTCTCCACCACAACAACAACAAACATGGCAGCTCAGGTGGACCAGTTTACTCTCGAGTCTGTGAGGGATTTTATGGTGTCTAGGGGAGGCAGAGTGACTAACCATGACCTCGTGAAGCGATTTAAAATGTTCCTGACCAACCCTGCAGGCAAAGGTAAGCATAAATGACTGATATTTGTATTATAATGACTGGAAATTAGAATATAATATTGACACCACCAGACTGGGTAATGTTTACATGGCTCTCTCTCTCACCTGTTGCAGTCAGTCAGCTGATTTGGGTGAATATCGATCTTTCTCATAGGTTAAATCATGTACGTAGGTGATACACGGACAATATTTGATGGTATTAGATTGGTGTATGTGTTAATTACAAAGTGTATTGATCTGCAAGCCTTGTAATGGTGTGTGCATAACGGTGACTAGGAAGTGACATCATACAGTTATCTCTGCAATCTACGGGTAATTTCATGCAGTTATTTTTTTACCTTAATTTACAGCACATGTATGGTGGAGATAGATAATGCAGAAATTCTCACTATCTTGGCAAAATATAACCTTATTCTCACTATCTTGGCAGAATATAACATTATTTACTGTATAATCTTTATGTGAGAGATAAAGATGTTTTCCATTGCTTATGCCTGATTGGAGTGGAAAGTTTGGAAAGTGTCAAGCTACAGGCTGTTTACAATAACGTTTGATGTGTATGCTATGATGTGGTACTGGTACGATGGTTCTGTTTGTCCATGGTGTTTTACCGTTACCAAGCCATCGTATGCACCATGAATGTTCCTATTTAAAACATAGATAATATGTTTGTTATGGGGTAATAATCAAAGTAGTTGTATAGCAATGTATAGCCTGTGTCATTCTAAAATATTTATAGAAATAAAAAAATTTGAAGATTCAGTACGGAAAATATTCACAAATTCTCACAACAGGATTTCATAGTAAATATATATGTATATATATATATCTATATATATCTTCAGTTTTGATATATAGCCTACTGTGCCATATGAGATAAAAAAAGAATTATAAACCAGAATTATCACTGTAGTTCTGGTTATAGATATTTTCACCATCATCTTTGGTTATATGAGGCATTGTTGAGTCCTGGAGGACATTAGGTAAGGATCCAAAAATCCAAAGGACAGGCAGATAGATCTCGAAGGAAGTTGTGGTTCAGGTTGGGATAGATTTGGTCAGGATGGTTTGTGTGGTGACAAGAAATGACCCAGATTAGCACATTTTTTTCTGCTTTTTTTGCTGTTATTTAAATGTTTCACTTTCATAATTTTAATAAAATTGTGATTTCGGTATGTTTAATTGTTACAATTGTTTATACAGTACCTATTGTGTCCCAACAGTACTTTCAAATGTATATCAATGTACTTTAAGTGAAGCAAGTGTACAGAGTGTGCAAACCTCTGCCAAGTTGAAGCATCATTAATTTGGTTATATTATTTTTAATGTGTATGGTTATTTGGTTACATCCACTCATAGCCTATCTCTTTTCATTCTTTACAATAAAGATAATTCTTGGATATATATCTGCATCTCTTAAAATTGAATTACTTTATGGTACTGCCCTATCTTTTGTCAAAATTTAAATAAAATCTGTGCTAAAGATTACTGTACATATAATTTGGCTTTCAATATAACAAACAGCCAAGCAAGAAAAGAAAAGGCCAAATTATAACTTCTTGTGGGAAGAAAAGAAAAATTGTGGGTAAATTTTTTTTATCATGGTAGTTTACTGTTATGGTACGGTACCGGGTATGTTAAATTATCAGAGTACAGTACGTGTAATTATTTTACGTGTTTGGGGGCATATATTTATTTTACAAAATTGTGCCTCATCCGGCTCTATCTTTCCTTAGTTGTGCAGTCGCATGATAATGAATTTTAATTTGCAATGTGAATTAGTATTTTAATGGATAATAAAGCCAATGACACAAGCCTACTGGATATTGGTCCATATGGTACTGTATAAAATATTATTGTGAGCTATATATGAATGCAAAAGTAAAATTTTTAATCAGATATGAATGGTATATTTCAAATGACACTTGGATACACATTTCTATAGTACAGTATAATACAGTACCGTACTGCATATTTATAACATATTTGGTGTGCCATACCGGTAGTTAATCATTTTACATACCAACTTTTGCTTGTCATAGGTTCCCAGTAATATGGATAGGTTTACAGTATAAACATAAGAGATTCTGTATCTCTCACCCTTCTAATTAAAACAAGCAGAATGTGTATTGCTATCATGTCATTTGTGCAAATACTCATAACTGTGTACAGTAATTAATTAGTGAGCAGTTTTCCTTAGCTCCAAACAACATTTCTGTTGCTAGCAGTTACTCTACTGTAGGCTGTAAGCTATCATACTGCTTTCACTTTGATTAGGAGGGTCAGTACAGTACATCTCTTTGTTTTACATATACTATATTGTTAAAATTCTAGGATTTCCTGTATTGTTTCATGTGTACAGTACATTGTATTAAATTTTGGGTATAAAGTTAACAATAGGTTATTGTGTTTATATTTTACATTTATATAATTGCAGAGACAGCGAGGAACAAATTTAAGCAGTATGTAAACACCCTGGCCAACATCAGTCAAGAAGGTGGGGAGAAATATCTGGTGCTGAAGAGAAAGTATCGTGTGGGGACTCACTTGGAGGAGACTGCCTATCCTGGTAGCAGTCCAGGAACCCCAAGTAGTCACCTTCCGGGCTCCCCAGCCTCTCACCTTCCTAGTCCTGGTAGCTCTCCTGCACTTGTAGCCAGCCCTACTGGTCAGTATAATGTGTATGGATCTCCTCAACACCCAACTCCTCTATTCAACCCTAGCAGCACTGCTATACCACCTCCTCCCCTTCCATCCAGAGCTACTCCTCCATACCGTGCTCCACCACCATATAGACCTCCTCCACCAGCAACACCAACACACCATGTCTACCCATCTGGGGATGAAGTGAAGTATGGGGAGCGAAGATATGACCCACCACCTCATCCACCATATAACGGGCGGCAGTTGGGTAACAGTGACTCCATGTATCCTGGAGACTTGCATATGCATCCCCACTCAGGAGACTCACGGTACCCACCTCCATCAGAGCCACGGTATGGATATCCTTATGAGGACCCAGCAGATCTCGGCATCCCTCCACCTCCCCAGGTAATGCGTTCATCTGGGTCGGTATCTTCTCTACCGGGCAGCGTGGGACCATATGCGTCATCCCACTATGGCACCCCACCACCTCTCTCAGCCTCCCGCCCCAAATCACTCTCCATCCAGCAATCCTCGGTATCCTCACTCTCAGAGGATGGAGACTCTCTGTCAATGTCTGCTGCTACTACCGTGTCCACCCCTTCAACACCGTCATCAGATGAGCCTCCACCACCAGTACCACCAAGGAGAAGACCTGCTGATAACAAAGAGAACCTCAGACCATCTCCTGAAGGTGCTGAAATTGGCAAGAAGGTAAGTACTGCTCTACTAATCTTTATGCATTACTTAATTTGTACTTCACAGTTTAATTACTATACTGTGATTTCATATACAGTACTATTATTTATTAGTCTCATTGGATATAGATCATAAACATGCTGCTGGATTTTAGGGTCCTATAAACAGATACCGGTAGTCACAAAATACGTCTTCCATGTAGATATTACTTTACTAGTTAAAAATAGAGAAAGAGGATGAGAAAATAATTACACCATTTACTGTAGTGAGTTGCCATTCATATGAATTAAATTTTCAGTTGTCACTGTAAAAGAAAGGATATGATATCATAAGCATGTGATAGCTTTAAGAGCCTTAAAGCTAGGTATGAAACTATCATACAGTTTATAGGTACTGGTAATTTTTTGAGTGATTAGGGGTATGTTTGGTATGTTTGCGAAAGGAATTGGTCAGGCAGTTTTGACACTTTGATATTGGTAATATTTCGGAGCATTTGTTATGTTTCTTTATATTTAGGCTACCAGTCTTAAGGGTAAAAATTATAATACAAATAATGAGAAACTTTTATATTGGGTATTTACTTAGATATTTACTTCGATAATCATTTTTCTGTCTACTTTCTCTTCCTTACCCTGGTTTGATATTTTGTAATACACTACAGTAGTGCTACCTTGCTTAGGAAAGAAAATATTGTTATTGTGTGAGTGCCTGAATAGAACACATTGTAGTCAAAACATTCCCACCTCTCATGGAACGATGTCATGAATACTTGGACAATACCTGTACAGTACTTATTTGCCATGTTTCTTAGTGGGTCTCGAAAAAGGTTTTGTTTATGGGTGCTTCCTTTAAAAAAATTTATACTGTTAATCAGTTCTGAAATTTGAACTACCGTACTTATTATTTATTTTAAAATATTCCCAGTATTGTTTGTTCCTCCACAACTGATATAGATTTTATGCGGATATATTATAACTTCAGCCTTTTACATTACTTTTGTTTTGAGACTTTGATGAGAAGTGCCAAGGAGTGGCATTTCTGATGGAAGTGGGTAGGTTGGAGGGAGGGAGGGAGGAAGGGTAGGAGGGATAGAGGAGAGAGATAGAGCATTTCCTGTGTTAGGTGTGCCATAGTGAGAGAGTGGAGACAGTAGTGGTGCAGCTGTAATAATTATAGTGAAAGGAATATATCAAGTGCAGTGTAGGGCCTAATAAGTGTCGTTGTGTTTATTGAAATGCAAAGTACCGTACACTATATACATTTGTGACTGGTTGATTGTTGAAGTTAATTTAGTCATGGTGGTACATGTTCTTTTGTATTGTGTAGTACTGTAGTGAGTCTGGGTGTGGTACTGCAGTAGTGATTCAACAACATGAGTTTACCATTTGCAGTTACTTGCATAGCTTTTGCCATTGAGTGAACAAGTTTGTATCACCATAGACTTGTACAATAATGTATAGTGACCAATAACTTGTCCTGGCCCAGTGGTAAAGTGAGCACTTATTATTATTACCCAATCATGATGATCCGTCGCACATATTCTGACTCCAGTATCTTGGGAACCCCTCCACCTCTACCTCTCCCACCAGTTATTAAAGTAAGATTGTCCTATTTTAGTCTACAGTGTAGTTATATACAGTATAATTATATAGGTTATGGTAAAGATTATCCAGTTGAAGCTTTGCCAAGGTACTGTAGATGGGGAAAATGATGATTAACTTGTATCCAAATAATATCCATATTTATGGACTTATATATATATTTATTTATATTTTCTTAATTGAGGAAGGTGACGACTAAAGGTGAGAAGTTCACTTAATGTCCACCAGTAAAATAAAAAAGTTGATGGAAGAAAGGAAAATTGTTACAATAAATATCAGGAGTAGAGAGGTTGAATAGTATAATATAACAGTGAACTTGAATAACTTGCGAAGAGAATAGAGGCGTTAGTACATTGTGATTGGACCCCTTACACATCCTTGTACCAGAGATGAACACTTTCACTTGACTTCACTGACATGCAACTGGCCCTCACCTATTTGACATCTACCTGTGTTACCAAAAAAAATAATGGTCTGCAAAAATTGTATGAAACCAGTTCTGCATTTTACCTTGATGAACACATGACTTTGACGTTACATCCAAATCAGTTCTGCAAGCCTCTACTTTCATAAAGACATAAAATAGCAGCATTAGAATAACTACTACATGTATATGAGGAATGAATGAGTTGCCTATACATTTGAATATTATTATCAGAGTAAATTAATCTGGACTTGAATTTGGTACCACAAGAAAACATTTGTTTTGTACCAATTGTTTTCAATTAATTCCATTCCATTGGTCGTTTGGTGATGCCAAGGTAGCAATTCAAGGTAATGAAATGGATTTGGTAATAACTATTTATTGACTTATACTTAAGTGAAGGTGTTTTCTTCTGTATATATATTACAAAATGTGTCCCTTAATGATTTTGTATATGCACTATTGTAGTTGTTTTTAAAGTTTGTTGAAATCATTCCTCCATTATCACAACACATCCACTCATCAAACTCCCGCCTAAACATTATTATAAATAGAAAACTTTACTCATGTGGAGATAGAAAACCGTAACTGGAGATGAAATGTGGTTGTGAATCAAAGACACCAAACATACACTCGAAGAAGGAAATGTATCAAGACTAACATAAACAAATACAGTATAGCCTCCTGACGTCAATACAACACTTACATATAACATCTCTCTGGTTTCCATGTCCTCATATCTTCCCCCCCCCCTCTTCAACCCCCCGTTGCCGTCTCCTTCTCCCATCCGTATAGGGGGGTATTGCCCCTAGTGATGTGGGCAATACTTTAAGGTTTGAGCATCTTCGGCCCCAGCCACTCCCTTTCATTTCTTCAACGGTCCTTTTTTTTTTCCTTGCTGCCTCACCTCCCTATTACCTTCTGGCGATATATGACCTCGCTGTTGCGGCGCCTAATATCAATCAATCTATCCTTCTCCCCGTTGCCGTATCACTATCCCCCTCACTCATCTTCCCACCATGACTGAAAAAACAACTTGGTCACACGATCCACTTGATGCCTCAGTGATCAAGGTTGTCAATGATATAAACAAGTGGTAAATGATCCTCCTGACTTGCCCTCGATGGCGCCAAATGCATGTAGTTTACCCGCCAATCCACAGACACTTTCCTAGTGTTGGCGCCTCGAGGATAGTTCAGGCTGGAAAATGTAGCGGGGGATGGGGGGGGGATTCCGGCTTAATCAAATGGGGGAACGAGGCTTTGGGAGATAAGATAGAGCATAGGAGAATTACAAGTTTATACCACAACCACTATACATTCACTTATAATATTCCTGCGACACCTTCGAATGACACGACCTCGAAAAGTGATGACGCAATGTAGAGCTGTTGGATTTAACAGCATTGAATCGTAGAATATTAACTCAGATGTATTGACTTTCACTCACTCAATACATGCAGGACTTTTGATCTTGACTGTCCCGCTATCATCCCCGTGGTGGTCACAATGAATGAGATTACCATTGTTGTCCCCCAGTCGTAAATACTCGTAATCACTCGCTGTTTTGTCGCGCTTAGGGAGGGGTGTGTGTATGTGAGGCACTGGGGAAGGGGAGTATGTGATTGTGTGTGTGTGTGTGTTACAGTGGGTAGCTTAGTGTTGTGTGCGTCCTTCTTAGAGAGAGGGGGATTGGTTGTGGGTGAATTGTTGGTGGCTTAGATTAGAGGGACTGTCAGTGGATGGCTGACTGTACATAGAGGTGGTTGAATCAGTGTAAATTGCAGGGTTTTAGCTTCTGTAGTGGTGTTGAGGTGTTAGTCAGAGAAGCAAAAATAGTGTTGGTGTTGATCAGAGGAGCAGAAATTTAATTGGTGTTGATTATTAAAGCAGAAATAGTGTCGGTTTTGATCAGAGAAGCAGAAATTTAATTGGTGTTGATTATTGAAGCAGAAATAGTGTTGGTGTTAAATAATGAGACAGTATTGGTGCATATATCAGTGACACCGAGAACAACAGTGATGGGAGAGCAGAATACAGTGTCGCGACTGTTGCTGGCACTGCACCTTGAGGTATATTATTATGGTTGAAGTGATGAATGTATATATTATTTTCCCCATCATGTTACGCATAAAGTTATATAGCACCGAGAGAAAAAGAGTGTTATATCAAAGACTGGAAATCGAGACAGAAATTGAAACTCAACACCTCTATTATCTTTACTCTTCAGGTGGACGAGGGCGGGAGTGTGGTGAACTGGAGAGGGGGAGGGGGTCACGCTCACACACACACACACACACACACACACACACACACACACACACACACACACACACAGATAGGCAGGCAGGCAGAGAGACAGGAAGACAAAGCCAATAGAATAAGTAAAATATACTGGTGAAGTGACAAAGTTGGATATTCATAGGTCTATATAGGTCTATCTTTACTTTCCTGTTGTTTCTTTCGTGTTTATTGTCCCTCCTCTTTGTCTCTTTTTCCTTCATTCAACATGGTCTTTCAGGTCTAGGGCAGTTTTCTTTCTTTCTCAATTATTATTATTATTATTATTATGCCATCAATCAATCATATACTGAGGGGATTTTTTTTTCTTCATATATATAGTTTAGTGATATAAAATGGCCTTCACTTTGTCTCCTTCAGGTGGTTAACGAGGGCGGGGATGTGGTCGACTCAGGAGGGGAGGACACCAATGGAGGGGGTGCAGAAGGGGGAGACCAACGCAAAATCTCCATGTCGGTGAAGGAGACGACGCAGAAGTTCAACCGCATGGCCTCCGAGTCGCAGCTGCTCTCCTCCTCCTCCAGAGCCTCCTCCAAGAGTAACCGAAGCTCCAGGAGTGACAGGGTGAGTACCGTTCGACACTTTTTGTATATCTTTTGATTTGGTTGTTATTTAGTTGACAAATTTTTTGTATTTAGTAATTTTGTTTTAACATACGAATTGAGTTGTTTGTTGGTGTTATGATGGGAAGGAAGCGAGCGAATATCCAAAATGCTGATCAAGTATTTATTTTAGGGTTTAAAAGTAATGGGTAATTTGGTATGAAGTTGTGAGCATGTATGTTCTTTAACTTATTTCATCCCACGTTGCAAGTTGTAAAGTGAGGTGTTAAAAGTGTCTGGTTTGTGAATACCGTACACTTTATGCAAATACTCAGCACCCATGGTAGTGAATAATTGAATCTGAAGTACTGTACTCACAGACGCCACGTGTGCGTTTCCCAGACCTAGGAGTGTTAATCAAGTTGTCTTTAGATTTTATTCTTTTCGTCATGATTGGAATCTAATAATTATCTTGAAGATGGGTTGTAGTTTATACCTACCAAGATTCCATGTTGGAACTTTTGACAAGGTAATTATAGTGTGTTATAGCCATCATACTACTGATAATTAGTGTAGTTTCCTGTGGCCAAAGCAGCGGGTTTTAGTATCGTAATCTGTTCCATTCTCTGTAGGGTACATATATATTTTATTTTCCATTATTGATAGTTAGGTTGGGTATTTAGTTAATACCCCATCATCAGAGCTGAAATATAATGTAGACGAGAGTTTCTGTCTCACTGGGCCCTCTTCAGGTTGTAAATACAATATTTTTTCAGATACAGTGTTGATTATATTTTATAATAAAGGATGTCCTGTACGGACTATATATACAGTATATAATCTATACGTACCATACCTAAAAAAACAGCCAGACATAAATATTAAGAGGAAATATAGCGAATTCAAGAAGAGCCATTTTATTGGAAATGTGAGATGAGATATCCTTTACTTGAAAAACTAAAGATGGTAGAGTAGACGGGAGACTGTTACCTAAGTGTTATAGACGTGTGTATGAAAATATGTGGCTATCAAGTTATGACACGGCTTCAACTACAGTACTTACATTATTATGGTTGTGATTGTAATAACTGATAATAGCATTTGTTTTATCAGAGCGAATGTTGTTATAATGATCAGAAAGTCTTTGTTATGTCCAGATGTGTTATGTATGTTATGTATCTTATCTGCATATCATTTGATGGGTTTTGCCTGGTTCATGTGTGTGTGTGTGTATGGTCGTTACTATCCCCTACCATCATCTCCACTTTCTTCTTCCCTCTTCCCACTTTTTTATTCCCCCTTCCCCCACTTCCCTTACGTGTGTGTGTGTGTGTGTGTGTGAAAAGCTAAGGGTTATATGCCTGGTCACGGCTGAAGGAGGTACTGTGTTGGCAGCTAGGAGGGAAGGGGGAACCAGATGTATGAAAGGCATTAGTGTGTTGTGTTGTATCCTAGTGATTAAATAAGTAGTTGAAACAGAGTGGTGTTGATGGTGTTGATTAAAGGCATGGGAATGAAAGGTGGTAATAAGTAGACATTATAGTGATAGTAGTGGATGTGACTATATAGGTAGAAAGGACAGCTAGGAGGAAGAGGAGCAGAAGGAGATGAGAGTTGGGGGGTGAAGTTGGGGACATGAGTCAGATGTGATTATGGTTGTTAGTGCTGGTAGTGACTTGGGGTGGATTTCTCTCAGTGTCACTCTTGCTCTCTCTCCACCCACCTAAACGCTATATAACCTCACCTGTAGTATAGTAAATTGACCTGCCCCTCCACCTTATAGTGAGTGCTTCAATGTACAGTTGGACACAGGAATTCGTGGTACAGCCCAAGTGAAAGATGGTCCATTTCTCCCAATATCAAGTTCCTTAGTGCCAAATAGGAGACAACAGGGACAGAATATGAGGATGGTATTAAATAGCAAGTTCCTGATAATAGACACTGGTTACTCAAATGAGACAAGTATCTTTCACCTGGGCTGTACCACCAATTCATGTGTCCAACTGTACAGTGCAGAGAGAAGACTTAAAAGAATTAACCAGTGAAATAATTTACTTGTATAATATATTAAACTTCAAACGTAATGTGTCTAGGTATCTCGAACCAAAGTGTACCTCTCTCACTGTTTTCGTAACACATATACGAAATTAGAAAAAAAAAAATGCATTTGAAATTCGAACAACATCGATTTTTTTTATGAGGATATAAATCGTGGTTGAAAATACAAAAAGTTATCAGTTTATGAAAAAAGTCCTGAAAGAAAATGTTGAGAAAATACTTAAGGGAGAGGATGGATAAAAGATGAGAAGGTATATTGTGATCAAAAGAACTGTGGTGATAGCTAATGGGAGGACACTACTGATTGCTTCAAGTTATGTCTCGAAACAGACTCCCCTCAGTGTAGGAGGAAGCAGTATGTCTCCAACTCATCAATTATATACATCACAAGTCCTTTTGGATCAGAATATTATTAAGTGTCAAGAAACCCTCCATGAATTATATTATAGTATACAGTTTTAAGTGGGTTATCTTTTTGTGAGAGAATTAATTAATGGGCTACTGAATCCTCCAAATTATGCTAGACATCATTGCATTAGTATTCATTAGTGAGAGGGCTGGTTTGTTGCATAGTTTGGAGGAATCATAAGCCCTTCACTCCAACACTCCAACCACAAAAGATGACCCCGTTAAGTACGTGACCTGAGAGTCATCATCTTATATAGGTTATTGGGGCTCTAATCAGGGTCGCCATTCATGTACTAGTGTAAAGGATGGTACACTCGATCTCGTAATTTCGCGACCACGTCCCCAAATATTAATGTCATCTGAGCTGGTAACACTGTGTGGGGAAGGTGTCATTGTAGGTGAAAGATTGTATCATGTCGCTCTACAATGTTCCACCTATTCTAATTCCTCACCAAATAAATATTACCAGCTCAAATGGCATTAACATCTAAGTACGTGGTCGCGAATTTACGAGCTCGGGTGTACTGTATACATGTTTATTTCCTAATCGCATTTGGATGTGTATTAATTAGGTAACATTACATACATGCTTGTTCAAATACTCGTGAAACATTAATATAAACAATTAGGATATATATATATATATATATATATATATATATAGGATATATATATATATATATATATATCCTTTATCTTAAAGTGTTTGTAATGGTTATAAAATAAGGTTTATGAAAGTCAACCGTGAACTCTCGCCTCAACTCCTTCCCTCCGTTCACCTCCAACATCGTGTTATTTATTTACGATTTCCTTACGAGTACTTATAACAACCAACCTGATCATTTACCGACCCCTTCCCCTATACCTCATAATAACTTTTTCAGGTTCAGGATATCTTTGGTATTGATTCTGGAAGTAGATATTTTTCTGTCTTTTTTTTTTCTTGCATCCACCACCTCAAAACACTTATTATATTTTATTCATCTACTTACTTATAACAACCACCGAACCTGATCCCTCACACCGAGACCCTTCCCCCTGCACCACAAACTCCCAATCCTCTTTTGTTTGTTGGTGGAGGAAATCTCAGGGATGGATGGATGGACTCTGGGGGAAGATTTTGTGTGTGTCTCCTGGCTTGGCATCACAGTGGGCAGGGAACTTAACTAGACTGTGTCCCCCTTGCCTCACATCACAACCCAATTAGCTCTCTGTGTCTCAACCCCCACACTCACTGTCTCTTCCTATATTGCTCTCTCTCTCTCTCTCTCTCTTTTTTCGTCTGTTCCTTTACCATCTCCTATTCCTCCTCTCCTTCCTCCCATTTAATTTTACTCTCCCTCAATCACCCCCCCCCATCTCTCTCTCTCTCTCTCTCTCTCTCTCTCTCTTCTCTCTCTCTCTCTCTCTCTCTCTCTCTCTCTCTCCTCTCTCTCTCTCTCTCTCTCTCTCTCCCTCTCTCTCTCTCTCTCTCTCTCTCTCCTCTCTCTCCTCTCTCTCTCTCTCTCCTATTCATCTTTTTCTCAACATCCTCCCCCCTCCCCCCTGTGTCTCTCCCTCCTGTGTTTTGTGGTGTTGAGTCAGACATTTGCATCACTTTCTCGGATGCAGGTCGTCGTTCCTCGTCGTTGTAGGCCATCAAGAGCGAGGGAGAAGACAAGCAAGTGTGTCCACGAATCAGCAAGCAACAAACGCGTGTGTCGACGAGTGAGAGAGAAGCAAGCGGTGCCAACAACGAGTTAAAAAGAAGCGAGTGTTGTATGCGAGTATTGTCAGTAAGTGAAATTCAAACATGGGGTCAGCGAGGTAGAATAAATAAAAGAAGTATCAACGAGTTTCCATATAGAGTAATCGGTGTCAGAGAATGAGGAGCAAGTTAATGTTGTCAGTGAGGGAAAAGCTAGTGTTTGTCAGCGAGTGAGATTCCAAGTTTTGTCTAGCCGTGACGGAAGAAAGGAAATACGTAAACAACCAAGGAAAAAAACAAAAGCAGGAAAGAAGAAAAGGAGGAACGAAGCAAGGAAGGGGAGCGACGACCCTCAAGGAAGATGCGTATCAAGGCAGGGAAAGTGAGTGTAATGTATAGTTTACTGTTTATATCGCGTATAGGTGTTCAGGCAGAGTCGCCGACAATAGCGACGCCCCCCTCTCCTTGACCCATACGAAACCTGTAACCCGTGATTCAGTGAGGAGGAAGGAGGAAGGCAGTGCATGGGTGAGAGGAGGCAGAGTTGGTTTTAAATTAATTATATAACAATAATCATAGTACGAAAAAAAAAACCTGTGCTTGATTTGTGTTATCCCATCAACAATACTTATGAGGGAACATGATTGGTTGGTTGGTTATCCTCAGTTGTCGGTGAATTGAAGGCCTTATATGTCCACTTATATTTATTTATTCCCTTTCGATCATCACCTTTCAATTCATTTACTTACATCAACAAATCCCTTTCATCAGCTTATATATTGTGTTTTCCCATTGCAAGCCATCGTTACTTCCATTCTACCCCCTGCATACACATTTTTCTTCTGTCCATTTTATTCCTTTCTATCTTTGTGTTCATTTCGGTGTTCCAATTCTTCCATCACCGTGTCCTTCCCATTTTTTCATCCTTTGTTTCCATTCCATTCTTCCAGTCGATGTCCCTTCTCTGTGCTGGGGGGAAATTTTGAGATAGTGTGTGTGTGAAATTTTGCGAGAGAGAGAGAGAGAGAGAGAGAGTGAGAATGAGAGTGTGTGTGTGTGTAAGAAATAGACAGACAGACAGGAGAAAGAGACAGAAAGAGGAAATAGACAGAGAGATAGTGTGTGTGTAAGAGATAGACAGACAGATAGGAGAGAGAGAAATAGAGACAAAGATAGAGAGAGAGAGAGAGAGAGGCTGAAGGGGGGGGGGGGCTGAGAGAGAAAGAGAGAATGAAGGGGGGGGGGCTGAAGGAAGGGGGGTAGGAGTGCCAATCAGAAGGACTGGCTGGAGAACTGTGTCGTCCATGTACCCTTTGATGGACCTCTCGCTGGTTTTTCGGGTGTGGGAGAGAGAGAGGGGAGAGCGTAACACCCCCCTCCCCTTCCCCCCCCTCCCCCCCCCGGGTATTTTGGTTTTCCCCCGCGAGGATGATCGGGAGAAAGAAGAGATGGGAAGAATGGAGTGAGAGGGGAGAGGAAGGTGAGAGAGAGAGAGAGTGAGAGAGAGTGTGTATGTGTGTATGTGTGTGTGTGTCATGTCGTTGAAGTAGTGACGGTAACAGGTTTCTCTCTATATTTACACCACTCGAGTTTTTCCATCCCCCATCCCCTCACCTCTCCACTGCCACATGTTTTTATAATCCTTTACGTAGTTTCCAATGTTCACTTATTTACCGAGGCAGTGCATATTTTACACTCAAACTTTTTTATTCCTTCAGGGTCCAGGTCTTGTCGGTGTAACTCTGGTTTTTAGTGTTTTCCCTTAAAATAATAGTCCCAGGGTGAGGAGGGATGAACTTTTATATATATATGTATATATTTTTTTTTTTATCATTTTTATTTTATTATTAATTTTATTTTTTTTATCAGATTTTTTGTTATCTGAGTTTTTTTTTATCAGAATTGTTATTTTTTTTATCACTGCGACAAAATATGTGTTCGGGTTTTATTATTATTCTTTATTTTATACTAGCAGCGATACCCAACGTTGTCCGGGTGAAGATACTACATGTGGTTTTGTCAATAAATTTCCTCTAATTATTTTTATGTGAACTTATTAGGAGGGTGGAAGGAGTCCATTATCCGGTGTGGTTGTTGGTCCCCCAGAGAAACCATGCCAGCTTTACAACCACAAAAGTTATCCATGACTACAACTACAACAGCCACGATTAAATAGCCATGGCCCGAGTGGCGAATTGGTAACAGCTTTCGGCTTGGGGTACTGGGATCGAACCTCCCCCCCATTGATCATGGAACTTCTGCTCCAACACTGCTTCCCTTTATACCAGAAAGACGAATGGAACCTCTGCTCCAACACTGCTCCCTTTACCCTTAATAGGAATCGTTTTGTTTACATCCACGATCCTTTGAACAAAATTGGACTGGATTTTTAGACGTCTCTCACTCATTTATTATATTTCACTGGTGAGGACTTCAAGCGATTCTCTAACCTTCAGTCCTCACCTTCCTCAGTATAGAAAGAACACACACACACACACACACACACACACACACACACACACACACACACACACACACACACACACACACACACACACACACACACACACACACACACACACACCGCCGTAAGATTTTTTTATGACATTAGATATGACCTTCAGGTGTTAGTACTATTTAGGAGGAGATTCTTTTGTTGGTGTATTGGAAGGTCTCTTATTCCTCCAAACTATACCATGAAACAGATCACCCTTTTTGTAACACTGAGGAATTTTGTTTCGTGGCATAGTTTGGAGGAATCAGTAAACTTCTAATTTGCCATCAAGTCATTTTTCCCTTTAAGAGATACACTTACCAAGACAAACGATGAAATATTTTGATACAGTGGACGAAACATAGTGATTACCAGTTGTGACACCTGGACTACCTGTAGTTACGTTCGTCTGCAAACACACCTGCAGCCAAGGGGAGGGGCAGGGGCAGGGGCAGGGGAAGAGGAAGGACGGACCCATGTATTTGTTTATAGTGCGTGTGAACAGTCTGACTCTTACCAATCAAAATAATGGCCACTTATTAGCGTCACCTTTATCTGCGTGTATGTCGGGGATGTCAGCTTCACCTGGTGGTTGGGGCGTGTCAGGGTGGAGCCTCGCTGTGTGTGTGTGTGTGTGTGTGTGTACTGTCTATAAGTTGCTTTTAACATTTTGTCTATCATGTGCTTCCATTAAATATGTAAGGGTTTTTGGCGCACCTTCGTATTCGAATTTATTTCTCTCCTCTCCCACTGTCCCTCCTTTATTTTTATTTGTTTCACATTTGTACCTCTCGCCGTCCCTCGTCTCTGTGTGTGTCCTTCTCTCGTGTGGTATTTATTAATAAGGTCTTTCTAGCTTAGCACCGTCTTCGTTCTTCCTCTTTCATTAAGTAGGCTGATCAGTATAGCGAATTTCAACCATAAATCAAGACTAATAATTCAATTTCTACAACAATCATCCGTTTTATACAAAAAGACCAAAAATTAAATCATGGAAAAGATACATTATTTTCGTCTGACAAAAATTAAATAAAAATAATAATAAAAGAGTATAAATAAACGTAGTGGTGTATGTGGTGGAACAAGTCAAGAGACAAAGCGTAGTGGGGAGAGTGAAGTGATGAAGAGTGGAGAGATGAAGTGAAATTAATGAGTGGTACTGTAGTGTGATGTAGGGACAGTGATAGTTGGTGTTGAGTGGGAAGAGGAATATGTGATGATGGTGTCGAAATAAAAAAGAGGTTTTATATTGTTGGGGCAGTGATAGGCTGATACGTGTGGGAGTAAGGATAGGTGGCGCATGCTATTGGTACAGTCGGGGTCAATAATAATCATCCATATATGGGTAAATCTGGTAAGAGTTTGACAGTTTCCCACTGTTCCTTAGCTGATTAACTTTGTAATAAATAGTGTAAGTACCATCTATTAATTTACAACAAGCAGCTACGCACTACTTAAAACGATTACATTATAAATTATATGTGAACGTGAAAATATTAGATGACATAATATATTATTGTCTGAGTTACCCATATGTGGATGATTATTATTGATTCCGACTGTACATGAGATGGGACTGTGTGGGGACTATAGATTATTGGTGCTAAGGTGTTGAGGACAGGTGATAGGAGTGGTGGTGGCCAGGGTGAAGGATGGTGAAGGATGTGTTAGGATAGGTGGTACAGTCGGCAGCATAAGTTCGCTTCATTTCCACCTGTGTATGTATGAGCTATAGTGATGTTGTAATACAATTTTAATACAGAGATGACAGATATAGTTCTCATATGGTAAATTATACATGTTGTTAGAATAGAAACTGGTTCAGAATGCAACTATCTGGTCATATTAGCATTGTTAAAAATACACGAGATGGACGCGAATATATGCTGCCGAATGTACATGAGAGGGAACAGTGTGGGGACTATACTGTAAATTATTAGTGTTAAGGTGTTTGAGGACAGGGGCTAGGAGTGGTGGTGGCCAGGGTGAAGGATGGTAGTGCTGCGTGGGAAGGTATGTACAGTAAGTAGACTTGTTGTAAAGGGTAAATATTATTGTACGATTAGTTTTACCTTCGCTAACCTCTTGTAAGTCATGTTCAGTTCCACACATCAACAACTATATTTACGCGAGTCAAGAGTAGTCGTTTACAAGTCCAAGGTATATACGATACTTTCTAAACTTCCAGGATGAACCATTACCAGGAATTATATACAACGGAACAGTAGCATTTACGAGCACTCATTCTTGTAATCAGTGATGTACAAATGAAAGCCTTGGTATTTATGTAGAGGCCAGCATTTACTAGCATTGTTTTGTCGTGGGGGAACAGTGGTATTTACGGCCGTGGATCAGATACGACGTCTGGACTGGGGGTGGTGAGCAAGGGTACCCTGGAAGCAGCAGGTATAATCGCTTGGACCCGTTTACTCTACCTGTAATTGTGACCCTGGGATAAGGGCTTCTAATGTCTTGATGACCCAACCCGTCTCACTCACCAACCAAACCAAGCCACAATTCTTTTCTCTTCCTTTCTCCGTCTCTTTTTCGTCTCTCTCCTCTCATTGTACATGATCTATATTCTATCATCTCCCTCCTCTCATTGTACATGATCTATATTCTTTCATCTCCCTCCTCTCATTGTACATGATCTATATTCTTTCATCTCCCTCCCCATTTCCTCTCCTCTCCTCTTCTCGTACATGATCTATATTGCTTCACTTTTACTGCTTCTGTATCTCTTCATGTAGGAATGCTTCTCTCTGCATATACTGTATGTGTATCACGACAAATGTCACAATTACTCACCCATAGGGACGGCCATAACAGAGTAAGATTAATCCCAAGGACATTTTTCTATTCTTACACTCGTTGTTTCCCTCGTGATGCTACTTTGTTCTTACTGTCCCGCCTCTCCGTCTCCTCCTTCAGTGTGACTATAATAAAGGTCTATTCAATCCTAGCACAGTCTCAGTCCATCTGCTTTAGCCTCACTCTATCACTACACAACGTCCCTCACCAGAACCTGCCTCGTCATAACCTTCCTTCCTTCCTTCCCGTCAACAAAACTATTTACATCATCACCATCGTCTCTTTCAACAACTTAATATCTTCATCGTCTCTTTCAACAACATAACTTCTTCATCGTCTCTTTTAACAACTTAACTTCTTCATCATCTCTTTTAACAACTTAACTTCTTCATCATCTCTTTCAACAACTTAACTTCTTCATCGTCTCTTTCAACAACTTAACTCCTTCATCATCTCTTTTAACAACTTAACTCCTTCGTCGTCTCTTTCAACAACATAACTTCTTCATCGTCTCTTTTAACAACTTAACTTCTTCATCGTCTCTTTTAACAACTTAATATCTTCATCGTCTCTTTCAACAACATAACTTCTTCATCGTCTCTTTCAACAACTTAACATCTTCATCGTCTCTTTCAACAAGTTAACTCCATCATGGTCTTTTTTCAACAAGTTAACTCCATCATGGTCTTTTTCAACAAGGTGTTCTTTGGGTCTGACTGGCTGCATGCATGGACCTCCAACTACTAATTAACCTTCCCCCTCCGCTGGTTAGGTCCTTCTACTCCAATATAATGGCGTCTTGATCCTGAAATACAACACTCTAGATAATTTACCAGTCTCCTCCTATGCTGTACTTGTCTACCTTTCCCTTTCCCTTTCATTTCCTTCCATTTCTCTTTTCCTTTCCCTTTCATTTCCTTCCATTTCCCTCTCTTTCACTTCCTTCCATTTCCCTCTCTTTTATTTCCTTTCTTTTACATTTCCCTCTCTTTCATTTCCTTCCATTTCCCTCTCTCTTTCATTTCCTTCCATTTCCCTCTCTCTTTCACTTCCTTCCTTTTCCCATTCCCTCTTTTCATTTTCCATTCCCTTTCTTTCCCTTCCCCCCCCCCCTTCTCTCCACCTGGCCTGCTCGGTAACTGTGTGTTGTTGTTGTTGATGTAATGTACGGTAATTATCCGACCCGACGCTCATTCTCTCCTCGCTGCTTCTACTACTGTTGTCGGGGAGGGAGGGAGGGAGGGAGTGCAGGGAGGTGGTTGAAAGAAGGATTTTTTTTTTTTTTTTTTGTGTGTGTGTTTGTGTGTGTGTTGTAGGAGGTGGTTGAAAGAATGATTGTTTGCGTGTGTGTGTGTGTGTGTTGTAGGAGGTGGTTGAAAGAATGATTGTTTGCGTGTGTGTGTGTGTGTGTGTTGTAGGAGGTGGTTGAAAGAATGATTGTTTGCGTGTGTGTGTGTGTGTGTTGTAGGAGGTGGTTGAGAGAGAGATTGTTTGTGTGTGTGTTGTAGAAGGTGGTTAGAAGAGAGATTGTTTGTGTGTGTGTGTGTGTGTGTGTGTGTGTGTGTGTTGTAGGAGGTATACAGTGCATGACGTGTGTGTGTATGTATGTATGTGTGTATGTATGTATGTGTGTTTTTAGATGTGGGTACAGTTAGTGACACATGTATTTATTTGCACAGAGGAGCCAGAGTACTGCTTATATAGGGAGTTAATGGTCAGTGAGTCGCATTGGTTGTAAACATCTTGATAAACTTGTGTGACTTGAATATGCTAACACACACACACACATGCATACACATACGACAGCTTACACACACACACACACACACACACACACTGATCCAACTAAGGTGCTATTACTGCTTCCAAACTCTACAATAACAAAAGGTGATGATTAGTTACCTTGATCGTTAAGAGTTATAACGAGCTCACCTGACCACCTTCCTCCCCTGCACCCTCGACCACTTCCCCCCATCAAACACACCCTTCCCCCCCACCTTCGACCACATCCCCCATCAAACGCCCCCTTCCTCCCTCTCTCACTCACTCACAGACCACCTCCTTTCTCGATCACCTCCTCTTCCTCACTAATTCGACCTCATCTTCCTCAATCATCGACCTGCTCATCATCCTAACTCATTCGACTTTCCAAGCTTTACTCGAACTCGATCTAACCATGCATGCTCACTCAATCTCATCCTCGTTTACTCCGCCTCCTTCCCCTTAATTAAACGACCTCTCCTCCCTCCCTTACCCAATATATATTATACAGTATACCTTCCTTTCCTCAACCAACATCACTGCCCTCACTACCCAACAACCACCTCTCACTCACCCAACAACCACCCCTCCCTCACATGCATTTCCCTTACATAACACTCTCACTATAGCCCCTCCCTCTCTCAATAGATTCTCTCCCACGACATTCCCTCCTTTGCCTTATCCTTCCCCTCCCTTGCCTGCCGTCATTCTCCCTCCTATTTCCTCTCCCTTTCCCCTCCCTTGCCTGCCACCATTCTCCCTCCTATTTCCTCTCCCTTTCCCTTCACTTCTCTTTTCGTCCTTCTGTTTCCTCCCCATCTTCCCCTTTTCTCTCCCTCGCCCACTCCCTCTCTTATTCGTGTTCTCATTCTCCCCTTTCTTTTAGCTAGCCCACTCCTTCTCTTATTCCCATCCTCCCCTCTCCCATGCACTCCATTTCTTATTCTCATCTCCCTCGCCCACTCCCTCTCTTATTCCCATCCTCCCATTTCCTCTCTCTCTTCCCACTCCCTCTCCTATTCTCATCCCCCCCTCCCATCTCCCTCGCCCACACCAACCATCACCTATACTCCTCCCTCGCCCACACCAACCATCACCTATACTCCTCCCTCTACCCCTCCCATCACCATCACCTATACTCCACCTCCCATCACCAACACCTCCCCCTCCCCCCTTAACCTCCCATCACCAACACCTCCTCCCCCTCCCATCACCCCTGCATGGCGGCCACTAACACCTCAAGATAAGAATGTCTCCTACCAGCAACTTTTTCCCCCTCTTGTGCCTCGCCCAGTCCAGCCAGCCAGCCAGCCAACATACCCATTGTGTGTGTGTGTGTGTGTGTGTGTGTGTGTGTGTGTGTGTGTGTGTGTGTGTGTGTGTGTGTGTGTGTGTGTGTGAAATGGCGTTCTGTACACAACTCGTTTTTTGTCCATTTGTATGAGTGTTGAAAAATCTATATGGGACGCTCTTCACACTCAACCCTCGTGCGTGTGTGTGTGTGTGTAATTTGCATTCTGTAGGTGTTTACGAGACAACATTTATTCGGGATTAATTTCGTGTATTTTGTTTGTCTCTTAGATTTTTCGTGTAGCGTTTCATTGGAAGGTGTTGCAGGACAATTGAGCGTGACTGTACACTTGTCTACCTTGGTTGGTATCTCATTGTTGTGTGGTTTGCATGTAGCATTATACAGATTTTTTTTATGTGTGTGTGTGTGTGTGTGTTAATGAGGGAATCAACAACGCTTTAATAATTCGATAAAATGGATATAATTGTGAATTTAGTAAAGGATAACTTATTAGAGTGTAATGACGAAAAATATACAAAGAGATATATATATATAGATTGAAGACACAAAGACACACACACACAGACACACACACACAGACACACACACACACACAGACACACACAGACACACACAGACACACACACACTCACAGACACACACACACACACACACACACACACACACACACACACACACACACACACACACACACACACACACACACACACACACACACACACAGGGAGAGAACGAACTAAAGAAAGAGAGAGCATGAGGGAGGGGCGAGGCGGTGCTCAAGTCGACAACAAGGTGTTTGGCCAGTCAAGACACTTGTCCTATTATTTAAACTGATAGCGCGTGTCAGCCACTGATAAGGCGTGTCGGGGCTGGGGCTCGGCGGGGGCGGGCGGCTGGCTTTGTGGGGCCGGCCAGGGGGACGTTAGAGTTTTATGTGGCCCGTGATAATGGCTGGCTCGCTATAGCTTCGGCCCCCTCTTCTTCTTCTTCTTCTACGTCTCCTCTGTTTACTCTTCTCTTCTCTTCGATTTTATTTTGCCAGGTCCTGCCCTTCCCATGTCTTGTTGTTGCTTGCCCTACCTTGCCTTGCCTTGTCCTGCCCTACCTTGTCCTACCTTCCCTTGCCTTGTCCTGCCCTAACTTGTCTTATACGTTTCCTTGCCTTGCCCTGCCGTATTCAATAATTCCTTGCCATGCCTTCTACTTTTCCCTGCTTCTACCATCTTTACCCAACCCTATTCTATAGACACCATTCTCAGTCTGTCTCTCCCTAACTATATATATATTTCTCGAACCGTACCTCTATTCCTCATCATCACCCTTTTATTTTCCTCACATCATCTTTTATTTACTTAACCATATTCCTGTCTGGCTGGCTGTTTCATTGCAATCCCTTCCCTTCCCATCCCTCTTGTCTCAGTGTCTTCCTTCTTAAAGTTTTAGACCCTGTAGCCTCCTCCTCATCAGTCTTTTCCGAACCCCTCCATTCCATCTGTATCGTTTCTTAATCTCTCTCTATCTCACTCTTGTCCCCATCTCGGCCCATTCATGTCCTTATCTCTGTCATTCATTTCCTCGTCCCTCTTTTTTTTTTTTTTTTTTTTTTTTCTCATCTCTCATACTCACTTTTTTTTTTTTTTTTTTCATCATCTCTCATACTCACTCACACATTCATTCGCTCACTTTACTCACTAGCTCACACATTCATTCTCTCATTTCACTCACTTACACATTCATTCTCTCACCTCACTCACTCACATTCATTCTCTCACCTCACTCACTCACGCACACATTTATTCTCTCATCTCCTCACTCACTCATTCACTCTACCCATTCTTTTCTGTCCGCCTCTTCAACCGGCCATGCAACTAAGTATCCAGGTAGAAAATAGATCTGACCACCCACACTGTCACCATCACCTTCAACCAACCAACCAACCACTTAGCTATCCAGTCAGTCCTCCACCTTACCTTGCCTGTCCTGTCTCGTCTCGTCTCGTCTCGTTTCTTCTCGTCCAGCCCTTTCCTCTCTTGACCTGCTGTCTTGCCCCGATTTGCCCTGCCATGACCAGTCTAACTTAGCACAGTCCAAAGTGTTCCCTGATACAACCGTCACTCAGTCATGCCATTCCTGTCACACCTCAGTCACACCACCCTCTGTTTCTCACCCTTCACACTCCTGTCACCCTTCATCACCCTTCACACTCCTCTGTCACACTTCTCCCTCAGCCATCACACACACTGTCTGTCACACTCTTTACTCAGTCATCTTATCCTCTGTCTCACTAACCTTTCCCTCATTTATCTCTCAACCATTTACCTATATACCCACTTGTTCATACTAACCCAACCATACCACTTCCCCACACTCATTCCACCTCCACTCCCTACATTCCCACCCTACTCTCCCACACCGCCCACTCACCAACCCCTCCCCCAACTCACCAACCCCTCCCCCCACACACCAACCCCTCCCCCAACTCACCAACCTCTCCCCCCACACACCAACCCCTCCCCCCACATCTATTCAGCCATCTAAAGTAGCCAACAAATTGTGTGCACCGTAAGCCCAGCAACGAGGTCCCCCACCGAGGTATCCACTGGACCCTTACATGTTTAATCACCGTTATGCATTGTTCCCCTTATCAGCTTATATATATATTGGTTAGATTATGCCTTGGTGTTTGGCTGGCTGGCTGGCTTGCTTGTTTGTTTGTTTGTTTCAGTGGCGGAGTAGGGCAGAGCATGCAGGTAGGGAGAGAGTAGCTAGTGGTAACCGTATTTTTTTTTTCTCCTTCGGTCTGTTGGTTTGTATCTCTCTGTCTTTCTCTTTCTATTTTTTTGTCTTGCCTGTCTTTCTTGTTTTGTCTGTATCTGGTTCTGTCTATCTCATTTCTCTCTCCTTTCCTGTGTCTCGTTCTTGGTCTGCTATTTTCTCCTTCACTCTATAGGCTACTAGTATTGAAGGACAGCCGCCTCATTTGGACAGTAAGGTTTGTTTGTGTATCAATGTCGCTACGATGTTCTCCACCACCCACACCCTTCCCTCTCCTTTTATATTCAATTGTGTGTGTGTGAGAGAGAGAGATAGATAAAGAGAGAGAGAACGCGCCCATATACCGGTGATTCTTGTGTGTGTATGTGTGTGTGTGTGTGTGTATTTGTATGTGTGTGTAACGAGATATGACACAGGGCATACGTTATTGAGCATAAAACCTTACTCTCCCCTACTCACCCTTCACCCATCACTCAAATCCCCCCCCCACCACCACCACCATACTTTTTTCTCCACCCACCTACCCAACCTGTTAACGTGGGCTGGCATCCGTATCAATCTTACATGTCTTTCCGAATATATATATACAAAAACTACCCTTCCTTGTTTCGTTAGTGTAGGAGGGAAATAATTCAGAGGGGTTTGATTCTGTTGTTGTTGTTGGCTATGTAGTATTGGGTGTATATAGGCTTTATTTACCTTTAGGGTTAAATTATGTATAGGGTGTAGTTAAGATGAAGAGAGGATGAGTGTGATGTGTGTGTGTGTGTGTGGAGGGTGAATATTAGGGTGTACCATAGGGTGAGTGGATCAGTGTGTGTGTGTAGGGTGAATATATTAGGGTTTACCATAGGGTGAATGGATCAGTGTGTGTAGGGTGTATGTGAGGGTGTACAATAACGTGAATGGATCAGTGTGTGTGTGTGTGTGTGTGTGTGTAGGTGTATGTAAGAGTGTACAATAGTATGTGTGTTATGTATAGGGTGAGGGTGGATGGATACAGTTAGGGGAACAGTGACGTGGACACCTGTTATCTCCATTTATATTTATCTCCACCGTACAACTCTTCCACACCACCCACCTATCCCCCCACACCCCCACATATCCCCCCACACCCACATATCCCCCCACACCCACATATCCCCCCACCCACATATCCCCCCACGCCCACATCTCCCTCCACACCCACATATCCCCCCACACCTACATATCCCCCCACACCTACATCTCCCTCCACGCCCACGCCCACACCCACTTTCTGGAACACCCACACCTCCTCCCACACCCACACCTCTTGCCACACCCACATCGTACTGTCCAGGTGTCACATCTACTATTCTCGATCATTCCATGAGAAAAATAAACACAAGTATTAATTATACGATTATTCTCTCTCTCTCTCCCTCCCTCTATCACTCACTCTCTCTCTCTCATTCTCTCTCTCTCATTCTCTCTCTCTCTGATTCACTCTCTCTCTCTCTCTCATTCTCTCTCTCTCTCTCTCTCTCTCATTCTCTCTCTCTCTCTCTCTCTCTCTCTCTCTCTCTCTCTCTCTCTCTCTCTCTCTCTCTCTCTCTCCTCTCTCCTCTCTCTCTCTCTCTCTCTCTCTCTCTCTCTCTCGCTCTCATTCTCTCTCCCTCTCATTCTCTCTCTCTCTCTCTCACTCCACTTTTTTGTCTGTGTGAGTTTCTCGTTATGGCCTTGGTTTTATCTCCCGGATTGGCACTTGGATTTATGTAAACTGATTGTGCCTGGTTGGTGTGTTTACTGGTGTGTCATTTTGTGTTTGTGTGTTTTACTGATTCCTCCAAAATAGTTATGTGTTTGTGTGTTTTACTGATTCCTCCAAAATAGTTATGTGTTTGTGTGTTTTACTGATTCCTCCAAAATATTCTATACAAAACAGGTCTCCCATTCGTATATTCATGTGATCTGTTTCCTGGCACAGTTTGGAGGAATCAGTATCCTTCAAGTTCACCCACAACATAAAAGAGGAGGAGGAGGTGGTGTGGTGTCTGCCTGCTTCACTTTATTGATGTGCCACGATACACAACACACTTTTATCGCCGTCTTAACTCAGGCTCGTGTCGTGGTGGTGTCGCATCGCTCGCTGTCTTTTTTTTTTTTTTTTTTTTTTTTTTTTTTCTTTTTTTTTTTTTGAGTGATCACATTTATTTGTTCTATATATACTTATTTCCCCGCTGTAGTAAATATTGTGTGTTGTTAGGCTATTTTGGTTTTCCTCCTGTACTAAATATTGTCTAGTGTTAACCTTTTCATTTTTTTTGAATATCCACTTTCGCGAGTAAAGCGAGTCTTCTAAATTATCAGATATTTTTCTTGCCCTTGATTTTGGAAAGATTTTTGGCCTGGTAGTCAACCTCAGATTTTGTGCCCCAGATTTTGGAAATGTCTGAAGCTAACTCCTCCTAGACCATACCAGATAAATAGCATCACCAAACTTTCAGGGAAGTTTCGTGTAGTATTTATTGATGTAGGTTTTAAATCAATTTAGAACTAGCCTATTGGTTAAAATCAAACTATTCCCATAGTGACTTTAATCATGAGTGAGTGATCACTTTCAACTCCGCTCGGCTTCTCTAACTCTTCAGCTTTGGACACCAAATGTTTATTTTTTTGTATAGTTCCTTTTGTGGTAAATCTTGAATGGTGTTAGTTGAGACATACGCTCCATATCGGATTAGGCTTAATCGCAGATATTTTTTCACGATCGACTTTTCTAGTGTATCGTCATTGTATTAATTACTATCGTCTCTACCGTCTTATATAATTGTGACTGTTGACGCCTTTATATTTTTTTTGGGAAAACTTTGTGTGAGAGAGAGAGAGAGAGGTGACACTCAGTTTGAGGTAATATGATTTTGTAATGGTATTGGAGGGTCATATTTCTTACAACTCTATGATTATGTGGAAGTTGTCAATTAATAAGTTATTAATACTATTTTCTCTCTTCCACAGGATGATGATGATACAACATCAATACATTCGGTAAGTGTTATTTATATTTATGGACTCATATATTTTCACAAATCTGGTCGTTATCCATTAGTGTATCAACACCTAGGTGTGTTCATTATTTGATTACACGGCAAAAATACTTGTTTCAGCAAGTATATATCATATATCAGCAGCCTAGATTACTACTGCAACACCTGTATGCTGATCCAGCTTCACTAACACCTGTTACAGAGCTAGATTCACCTTTACTATATTTGTTTTGATAGTGCACTACTCACTGTAATCTTCTGATTGCTGTCATGCCAAGGCTCTCCCTGTCCCCACATGTGTCGTGTTGTGTGCCGCTGCTGACACCTGTAGTCTGACACGTGTCACCTACACGCCTTCCCCCCCCCCCCCCCCATCCCACTCAATATGTCTCCCCTCCACCCCCTTTAGAGCCACCTCTGGGTCCCAATCTACACACACACACACACACACATTGGATCCAGCATGTGTCGAGCCCTGTTGCTCGTGTGTTGCGCAGCTGCTACACCCATGTTGACACTTGTAGCACGGCATCTGTCATGCTCTGCCACTTGTGGGTTTTTAATACTGGTCCTCACGGGAGACATTAACACACTGCTACCTTTCCACGCATATGAAAATTTACCCATGACGCCCTGACGGTTTTTGTGGTGAGACAAACTTTTTCAGCTCTGGTGTTGATTTTTGACAGTTTTGTTTTAATGTACACCATGTGAACAATGTTTCTGCATGATTTTTTCCCCACGTTATTTGGTGATTGTTTCCCCTCCGTGGTAGCGCGTGTGACAAGTGTATACAGCAACAAAATAAAACCCTGTTGCCGCATCGGACTATTAGTAAAGCAGATGTGAAAAGTCATGAATAGACAATTATATCTTCATGTGCCCTTATATATCAGTTGGACTGTCTGTAGGAAATGTAGGGAAGCGGAGGAAACAACCACCACTTGCTGACCACACTGCATGGCTTTCGTAATTTATGTATAAGTTAGTAGTATTAATTGGAATAAATCTGAGGGAAAAAGTTGAGTTAATAAATATATATTTAGTTTCTCATTACTTGGTAATTACTGAAATGCAATAATGCTATATGCAGATTGTACACTCAAGTGTATTATATCCTAAAAAAAGAGTATGGCTATGATTTGAAGCAGCATTAGTATTTTTACTTTGTTTATCTGTAATATAATTTATTAGTTTGTCATGCTTTATAAATATCATAATAGCAATACGTCAAGCTCAAGGTATGAAGTATTACACTAACCAAATTGCCGGCACCTGCTGTAAACTGTGGTTCCAATTCTGTTGTACTTGTAAACCGATATTTTTAATCAGTTTGTACACCTAAACCTGCCACTGCTGGTACACACACACAAACATGCACACACACACACAATCACCTGAAATGTTGAATACCAGCAAAAATGTTCTTTACTAATATGGGCGGCAATATAGATGCCTTCTGTAATAACTCATCAAGTATCGCTTACTTACAAATTTCTTCATGTCGTACACTTTAAAAAATTGGATTAATATTAAAAATGAGATTAATATTATATGTTTATAGTAATACTTTTGGTACATTGGGGACTACTACAGATATTGCGAAACATATCATTAACTTATAAACAACTTATAATGACGATTGAAATCACATGATACGTAGTGATATAAATGTTGTAAGTTTGAAATCACATAATACGTAGTGATATGAATGTTGTAAGTTTTTTTTTCAGCTTGAGTTTTGATTAATGAGGACTTTATTAATTTGTGCGTCTGGTGGATGAGTTTATTTAATGTTGATGTTTGTTTTGTGTGTCTGGTGGGTGACAGTTCGGACCAGAGGGACAGGAATGGTTGGTGGCCTCAGCTAAGAGTGACTTCAACGAGATCCTGAGACTGCTCAAGATACATCCAACCCTCGCCAGACATAAGGTAGGTGTACGTCCCTCTCACTCACTCCAAACCTCACTCACTCTCACTCCAACTCACTCCTTCTTACTCCAACTCACTCCTTCTTACTCCAACTCACTCCCTCTTACTCCAACTCACTCCTTCTTACTCCAACTCACTCCCTCTTACTCCAACTCACTCCCTCTTACTCCAACTCACTCCCTCTTACTCCAACTCACTCCCTCTTACTCCAACTCACTCCCTCTTACTCCAACTCACTCCCTCTTGCTCCTTCTAACTCCAACTCACTCCTTAATGCTCCAAATCTCACCCTCTCCTCCTCCTCCTCCTCCTCCTCCTCCTCCTCCTCCTCCTCCTCCTCCTCCTCCTCCTCCTCCTCCTCCTCTTCCTCTTCTCTACATACAAAATGTAAACCATACGCATACAGCACCACAAACCAAACTATTATATATACGTACCTGTAGTAGTAGTAGTTATTGTTGTTGTTCTCCCGTGTATAGTAGTGAACATGACTTGGTTCCTATAGAGAAAAAGAAGAGAAAGAGGAAGAGGAAGATTATAATGATTAATAATTATGAATAGAGTATAGAGTGTATCGTCTCGTACAAGACTTCAACTACAGTGAAAAAAAAAATCCTTACCAACCCACCCAACCTATATACAGTACAGTAGTAGCTCGACTTCCTTTATGACGCTCCAAAACAAACCATGTAAGTCACCAGCAGTCAGTCCCCCTCCATTTCTACTTCAGTAATCCCTTGTCGATGTATTTTAACAAGCTGGTTGGGTTAACATAATTTATGATTTCTTACCTCCATTATAGTGCTTAATTCGGTGTGTTTTATTTATATTTGGTGTCTTTATTTCATATATAGGTTGTACTAAGGACCGAAGGATTATGTTTTGTAGTGGTGTATGTGGTTTGTTTGTGTGTGTTCTTTGTATCCCTGTTTGTATGAATGTGTGTGTGTTTATGCCTCTAGGTGTGTGTCATTCGTGTGTTCCTGTGCAATATGTGTGTGATGTTATGCGTGTGTTCCTGTGCAATATGTGTGTGTGTACTCGTGGGTGTAAATGTGTGTGTGTGGGTGGGTGTGAGGCAGACTTGGGTAGGGCCAGGTAATGTATTCGTGGAGCTGTCTGGGGCCTGGGTCTGTGTTGATGGAGAGCCGACCGTCCCAAGCCAACACATGACTCCTCTTCCTTCCCACCTTCTTGTACCCTTTATTAATATTCACAACCCTTTCTTAATATTCACAACCCTTTCCTAACATTCACAACCCTTTCTTAATATTCACAACCCTTTCCTAACATTCACAACCCTTTCTTAATATTCACAACACTTTCCTAACATTCACAACCCTTTCCTAACATTCACAACCCTTTCTTAATATTCACAACCCTTTCTTAATATTCACAACACTTTCCTAACATTTACAACATTTTCTTAATATTCACAACCCTTTCCCACTCCTTCCCTTTCATTTTTTCCTTTCCTTCCTTCCTGTTTATTTCCCTTCTCCGTTCCATTTCGTTCACACCCTCATCCTCTCCTTCACTTACCCTTATTATTCTTGCTCTCCCATCCTTTCTATTCTCTGTACTTTTACAACACTCCACCCCACCCATTCTCTCCCACTCTTCCCTCACCCACTCTTCTTCCAACCTTTCCCTCACCCATCCTCCCCTCATCCACCCTTTCCCTCACCCATCCTCCCCTCATCCACCCTTCCCTCACCCACCCTTCCCTCACCCACTCTTCTCCCAGCCATTAGCCACGACCTCATCTCCCAAGACAATCCCTCCATTACGACCCTCCCACAAGGTAGAACATAATCCCTCTTCCCAGACCACACCTGATAAGAGAAATTTCTAGCGGAGGAGTTGAGGAAAGGAGGAGTGAGTAGGATGGGCGGGCGGGGGGGGGGGGGGAAAGAAACTGGAGAAACGAATGCTGGATAAAGAAGGAAGGAAAGTAGTGATAATGTTAGGAGGAGGAGGAGGAGGAGAGGAATAAAGTTATAAATGGGAATGTCAGGACGGAGAATGAGAAGGATGTGTTGGGTGGAGGAGGAGGAGGAGAAGGAAGAGTAAGGAATGGGAATGTTGGAAGAAAGAGTAAGGGGGGGAGGAGAAAAAAGAGGAAAAGTTGGTAGAAGGAGTAGGAAGGAGGTGGGAATGTTGAGATAACTGCCTATCATTCCCTTTTTCCAACTTTCATCACTCACCAATAATTCTCAGGCTCTGCTACTCACCTGCCTTACCATCCATGCCCCACCTCTCTCTCTCTCTCTCTCTCTCTCTCTCTCTCTCTCTCTCTCTCTCTCTCTCTCTCTCTCTCTCTCTAGCGGTCATCGCCTACTGATGGTGGCTGGATTACCTCACGTCCATTCGTTTCCCAAGGGCGGTGAGAGGGAAGTGTCAGACCCAACCCGGTGCTTAGTGAATTAATGGAGGGGAATTATCTCTGTGTTTCTTGGCACTTCTCCTCAGCCTGTCAGTCAGTCAGTCAGTCAGTCAGCCAGCTCCTCCTCCTCCACGACACCACCTGCCTCATTTCATTTCTGTTTACCTAATTTCTGACGTATTTACTCTACCTATTACCTGACTGTTCTACCACTTCTTGTCTTTACTTTGCGTGTTTCTATCATGCTTCCAGGCACTTATTAGCGTCTTCATCCATACCATTTTCTCCTCCTTTTGCCTTTCCAAACATTTACTTCGACAATATGATTATGAATGAATACTCTAAAAAAAATATTCAAAGGATTCACAGACCTGCATGCACTGACATAGGGCCTACTCAGCATTATATTCAGTCGAGCTAGTAAAATTATATTATATATAGAGGATACATTTTGGGTATATACAAAAAAAAAAAAAAAAAAAAATTCTCCCCATTTCTTTATTATTATCGAGGCTGCTTAATGTATACAAATAGTTGGAGCAGACAGCTTTCGTGGTCAGAGGAATGTGTCTTCGCGGTACCCTCAATGTCCCCCCCCCCCACCTCCTCCTTATCGCCGCTATTAGACCGACCGCCATTTATTTTGGTTTTAAGCATCGCCAACAAACATAGCCAACATTTTAGGGACCCCGGGAAGTGATAGTGGTTTTGTTTACACTGTCAGGTTGCATGGGGAGGTTGGGTTGGATAGGTTGGTGGTGCATGGGTTGTTTTGGTCGATCATGCAAAGTTGGTTGTACATGTTTATATTCTGTGTGTGTGTGTGTGTGTGTGTGTGTGTGTGTGTGTGTGTGTGTGTGTGTGTGTGTGTGTGTGTGTGTGTGTATGTGTGTGTGTGTGTGTGTGTGTGTGTGTGAGAGAGAGAGAGAGAGAGAGAGAGAGAGAGAGAGAGAGAGAGAGAGAGAGAGAGAAAGCAGACAAAGCGTTTATATTTTGCGTACCCATGGTGCGTGTCTATATACATCAAAGTATGCTGACTATGTTTGTATGTGTGTTTGTGTACGTGGTCATATGCACATTGGGCCATTTACATCTTATCTATACACCGAGTGGTCAGTGAATCAATCCAACGCACTTCACTTTAAGGGGGAAGTTTTGTGTTGGTAATTCTGGAGCAACTGAATCCTCCAAACTACTCCAAGCAACAGAAAACCATTATATTTGTCCATTTGGTCCTGTTTCCCGGCATGTTTTGGAGGAATTAAGGCACTCCAATGTACCTAAAAAGAACGACCACTTTAAGACCCGGACCGGTGACTGAGGACTTGATGTTTTGATGGCCGTCAAGTCAAGAGCTCCATGTAGATTTAGTCTCGAGAAGAAGCCACGGGATGGGGATTGATGGTATGGGGTTCCAGACACTCACAGATAACCACCACCACTACCACCACTACTACTATCATCATCACTACTACCACTATCACCACCACCACCACCACCACCACCATCTTCATCAACATCACCATTGCAATCACGATTTTAAATGAAGATGCAAGTAATAGAAGCAGTGTATTATATAGGTACTGAATTTTACAGGATTATATTCATAGTGTTTTAACTCTGGACAAAGACCTTTTTTTCCGTACCGAGGTCAAACCACACTTGGGTCTTGAGTGTCATGGTGATGTTCTGTATAGTTATATTTCAGGACGTCCATCTCCAACACTAGGCTAACTGCTTTACTCTTTCCTATCGTCTCACTATAATCCCATTCAGTTAATTTGAGCCTTTGATCCAAGCACTGAGTATATAGGAACTAAATCGAACGGCTGCTTATTTGTTTTCTTATTTTAGAGCATGTGATCATTGTTTCATAATAAGGGAGTGAGATATTAGTTATGTAAAGCTTTTAAACAGGGCAAGGCAGGGCAGGGCAGGGCAGGGGAGGGCAGGGGAGGGTAGGACGTGAGAGTAGGTGTAGGGAATGTGGGACACAACCCCCCCAGCAGGTGGCCAGGCAGTGTCACCAAGATACTATTGTGGTGTTGTCATTCTCCTTCCTTGCCCTTCCTTACCTTGCCTTTCCTCGCCCTTCCCGTGCCCTTTCCTACCTTCCCTTTCCTTGCCCTTGCCCTTCTCTGCCTTTGTCTTGCTTTAATTTGCCTGTTATTCTCCGCCCTGTCCTGCTATGCTTTCCTCTTTCCTCCTTTCCTCTACTTTGCTTAGATTGGTCACAACTATAGCCACTGTGGGAGTCGACCCAGTATATGCAGTCTTACCAGCTGTACATTAGTCTATAATTATATACCTCGTTTGCCTCACTTTGCCCCTCCACGTCCCACTCCGGACCTTAACGTCATGGCTTCCATTTTTTTTTTTTCTTTAATCTATATAATGTTTTAACGTAATTTACTCTGTAGGTTTCTTGAACCTTGTCTGCTATGATCGCGAAAAAAATATTTTTTACTCATTTTAATGTGATAGGATATGGGATGGTTTTGAGCCTTGTGCCGTGATTATTTCTTAACTTACATATCTCATTTCATTTTCCTATGTGTGTTACTTGTTGCACATCGTGGCACCCAGCCCTGCAAACCACAGCTGGCATCATCTTACCTTGACATACCCATGTGACCTTCACACCCCCTTGTTTTCAACTTCACATTCACTTCTGCTCTTGCTTCAACCTTTCCTTTACACAAGAATACCTCCAGGGAACAGCTGAGGAAAGTAACAAGAGAATATTATTGGTAGTGAGTGGCTGGTGGTGCAGAACCTATAGTGTTTTAGAGTGCCTGATGGCATAGAAGGTGGCAGAGAGTGCCTTCTGGCTCTAAGGGCAATGGGAGAGGGCTGAGAGGACTGGGCTGGTGGAGGGTGGGACTGGGCTGGCCACGGGGGCCCCTGGCTTCCTGGGGCTGCCTCGCCGGGGGGTGCAGCAGCCTCGGAGGGGGGTCTCCGTGCCCAGCTGGGGTCCGCCTGGCACCCACCCGGACTGCCATAACCAGAGTTTATCTGAGCAAATAATGTGCCTAATATATTATACCTGCCCGCTGGACCCTGCCAGCGAGTTTATTTTGATCTAGGGAGCGCCGTCACGAGCTGATCCCCGCAGCATCCCTCACCGCTGCTCCCCTCCCCTCCCCTCCCCTGAACCCTTCTTCCTACCTTTACCTGCTCTGCTATACGTACTAGTTCTAACTACCTCAACCTCTTCTTCACCTCGTGGGTGCTGCTTCCTTCCCTCCACACCTTTTGTCTACCATAAGCAATTCATATACCCAGCCTACCTGGTTCTATTTTTGTTTTTCATTTTTATAGTAATCTGACAAGCACATTGGTTTTTCAGTTCAGCTGGGTAATGTTATGCGGTTTGCCTCCTTCAGTTTCTCCCCTGCCAGTACTACACACCAGCTACACCTCCTGTACTTAACATATTATATTATCATGGTGTGTAGAGGCTAGAGGCTGTGTCAATGGCGCTTGGTTTGATCTACCAAAATATGGATATGACTTGTCTGGTTCCTTCATCACCTTGTTCCATCCGTCCTCCCAAGTCACCTTTCACCATTTTTTACTTAGATGATATGATTAGATTAACGCCAGGCATTATATTTATTGTTATTTGATATGGCAGAATAATGTACTGTACCGTAATCCTCGTCGTACAAATGTTAAGAGACCATTTTGCTGTGTGTAATTCTTTGTATGGCATATCCTTCCTTCTCTTAATGGAGCCTGAGGAGACACATTCGTCGACCGTGTGCATGTATACGTGCTTATGTATGTGTGTGTGAAACTATCCATATGTGCATGTATGTGTGTGAACAAGGTTTTTCTGTGTATGAATTGGTATGTTGGTGTCTGCCTGGTGTGTTTACAAGCGTATACACAAACATACACAACCTTCGTGTTCATTGTTGTGCCAAAAGAGAAGCAAAGGCGAACAGTTGTTGTTTATAGCCAGTGTAGTTATTGAGGAGGTAGTATAGTGTTGGTAAATCACGAGTAACTAATTCCAACCTATTCCAAGCAACAGGTTACCATCATTTTTGTTCTTCTGTTCCTGTTTGGGAGGAATCAAGGCACTCCAATGTAATACTATCCCCTTAATATTAACAATGACACTACGATATTGAGTTGTACCTTACTGCAGTGTAAGAACATGAATATAATTATATATAACTTGAATTATATCACTAAATGTTTTCGGGAGTATTGCAGCTTTTATTAAGGGACCCTGTGATGTAGTTTGAAAATTGGAGATAAACGAGTCCTTCAAATACAGAGACAAAACACCATCTATATGGAAACAGCGTGTTTCTTGGTATAGTCAGGAGGAATCAGAAGCCTCCTATTTCCATACACTATCACAGGGCCCTTGATAAATTTCTAAAGATTATTCCTATCATCAACAGCAACAGGGAACCCATCATTTATTTATTGCAGCTAGGAAAAAAGATTTACATACATTTTCCATTCCCCTTGTCTGGTGTTCATTTTTTTTTTTCAATTCAGTCGTCTGGTTTTATCACTCCAATACTCGTAAGGTGGTCATTTCCGGGGAGTGAATTAATGGGCTACAGTTTCCTCCTCACTGTACCAAGAAACAGACTATAATACCTGAGGGTAGTCTGAAGGGGATCTGTTTTGTAGCATCTATAGCTTGGAGGAATCCCATGAGGCGACCCACCATTAACTGTCCATCTGTTATCTGCTCTACTTATAACAACAGGTATATAAAGAATTGAACTAACTATTGCTATCCCGGTGTGTATCAGTGAACTCCGTCAGTGTCCCCAGTAACACATGGACCAAACACGGACACATGTGTTATGGCTGCCCCTTCCCCTCTGGCCCCCTTCCCTGTTCCTTCCCTTGCCCTTCCCCTTGTCCCTTACCCTGACCTTCCCCAAGTCCATTCCCCCTGCCCCTTTCCCCATTCCTTTCCCCCATTCCCTTCCCCCTGTCCCTTCCCCTACCCCTTCCCTTCCCTTCCTCTACCCCTTCCCTTCCCTTCCTCTACCCCTTCCCTTCCCTTCCCCCTGTCCCTTCCCCTGCCCCTGCCCATGCCAAGCGACCCAGTACTTCATTCTATTATTTATGTGAGGAGTGTGAGCCGCACACTGACGGGCACCTGGGGGGCGTCTCTTTCCTGCTGGGGTGGGAGGGGGTCACCGGCTGGCTCTGTCTTATCTCTTGTCTCCGCTCCCCTCCCCCCTCCTCTCTCTCGTTCTCTTCTTTCTTATTATTATTAATATATATATACATGGTAGTCCCGAAGGAAAGTTAATTATAAAGATACCTGAATAAGCTCTAGGAATAAAATACTTTTAGTGTTTCCTCTAATTTGTGACAGATGTAGAGGAACAATTACCGACAACTAAATGCATATAGAGGAATCTCCTTTAAATGCTTCCCATTTTCTTTTCGATAACTGAAACTCTGTAACTGTTACATATCAGTCACATCTTTCGTACAACACTTTCATCTGCAGATTATTTTAGCATGCATATAGTTGCCTTAAGGTTCTTCTTTACCCCCTGTAGTGGCTGTGGGGTACATGTGGCAACGCTGGATCACATCTGATACAGTACAGGATGATTCAGCAGTGAGATTGTCTCATTCATAAATGCAATTCGAATATTGTTATGCTGCCACATCTAAGCCAGACACAAAACAGAACCTTTAGGCAACTGTACATACATACAGAAATATATAAAGATTTTATTATAATATTATTTTCTTCCTTCACTTGACCTTGTTATGAACACCGATGCAATTGCAGTGACAGTGAGAGAGAGGATCACTTACCATGGTCTGATGTATACAAACTATAAAGTGGTTTGTTGTGGTATTATTAGAGTTAGTGTTGGAGTGTGGTGATAGGAATATTATTATTATTATTATTATTATTATTATTATTATTATTATTATTATTATTATCGTATGTGTTGGTTAGTGTGGTGGGGGATGTGAGGTTGTAAGCTGTGATGGGAGAAGGAAATGTGCATGGCGGGAGGGAGGGTGGAAGTGCATGTATTATGTAGTGCATGGATATTGATGTTGGGGTTGTGGAAATGTGCATGTATAATGATGGTGGTGGGGTTGGAAATGTGCATGTATAATGATGGTGGTGGGGTTGGAAATGTGCATGTATAATGATGGTGGTGGGGTTGGAAATGTGTATGTATAATGAAATGCAGAGCACGGTAGGGAAAGAAAGAGAAGGGTGAATAAAAATCATATGGGTGTATTTAACAAGGGGGAAGGGGTTGGGCAGGCATGATAAGGGAGGATTGAATCAGAGACATAAGGGTGAGTGTAGAAGGAGGGAAGAGTAATATAGGATAAGGGAGGACAGGGCAGGGAAGGGAAGGGTGAGGGAGGATGGGACGGGGCAGAGCCGTAGAATAGAAGAGTTTGGACAACTCCGTTTCAGGCCTAATCCTCGCGGTGGCCTGTGATTGGCCGAGGACAGGTCACCTGACATATGGGCGCCATATTGCAGCGACGCCTCACCTGCTCAGTACCCTGGCTGCCTTGAGAAAGTACACATATTGAAGGTGAAAACGACAATTTTAACGACCATATTCCCATCTAAGCACACATTTTTGTTTATAATATGGTGTACTGTGTAGCCTGGGGGTGTTCCCACCACACACCACAAGGAAAGATATTACACAGAGGTTTCCCAGAAACTCTAAAAGAAGAAAAGAGTGGGAAATTAAAGTCACACGGAAAGACTGGACCCCAAACAACAATTCATACTTGTGTTCTGTGAGTAGGCCTATATTAATTTTGTCTGCATTCTCTCTAAACTTTTTGTTCATCTCTCTATGTATTTCCCTAAAGATTCCTTTATGTTTCAAGCATTTATTTAGACTGAAACCAAAGAAGCCTAAGACTGGTAGATTTGCATGTTTGTTTTCAGTTTGATGTAAGCAAAGGAATTCCTTATATATATATATATATATGTGTGTGTGTGTATGTGTACCGGTATAAGGAATTTCTTTGTTTACATGAAAATGAAAACAAACACGCAAATTTACCAGCCCTAAGTGTCTAGTAAGTATCATATAATATATATATATATATATATATATTACATTATCGTATTATACATCAATAAAGTAATATGAATAAGATGGTTTGAAAGACAATGAAAACATACAAGGACCTATAATAGCAGTTTTGGTTTAGTATAAACAAAACTATTCCTATTTACTGGTAGGCGGGTATAGGGGAGGCCTTGGTTGGGTTTTCATTGTCTTTCTTCCCATTTATATACATTAAAAGACTACTATCATTATAATAAGTCATATGTACATACACATGTACATAATATATACATGTGTATTTATATATGTAAACAATCTGTACTGAAATAAAAGGCTGGGAAGTGAGGGAGGATGGGACTGGACTGGGAAGGATGAGGGTGGGAAGGGCAAGGTTGGGAAGGGGTTGGACTGAGCTGGGAAGGATGAGGGTGGGAAGGGAAGGGGTTGGGAAGGGTGGACTGAGCTGGGAAGGATGAGGGTGGGAAGGGAAGGGTGGGGCAGGGCTGGGAAGATGATGTACAGGGGAGCGGGTTGCACTTGACACCTCCCGCAGCACCCAGCAAAATTACTCTGTAGGGAACCTCTAGCTCTTTCTCTCTCTCATCCCTTCTCTAGCTCTTTCTCTCTCTCATCCCTTCTCTTGCTCTTTCTCTCTCTCATCCCTTCCTTCTTCCTATCTTTTCTATTTTCTTTCTTCTCCTCCCTCTTCATTCCCTCTCTTTCATACCTTCTTCCCCTCTTATTCTCTGCTCCTCTTCATTCATCTTCAATCCCTCGTCTCTCCCCCACCTCTCTCTGTCTCTTCTGTCCTAATTTTCAGTCCTTGCTTCACATCCTCCTTCGTATAGTTTCCCCCTCTACTCCATCTCTTATAATTCCTTCCATTACTTCACACACTCCTTCCTTCTCTTTAATATGTCACTGGAAACTCTAAGATTATGATTTGCCGAAGAACAGAGGAAAATATTACCTCTGTGATTCTCTTGAGGGAGAGCTAATGGTCATGAATAATACGATAATGAAAATAGAGGCTGGAGGAGGTGGAGGACGAGGACGAGGAGGAGGAGGAGGAGGAGGAGGAGGAGAGCAGCAGGGGTGAAGGGGGAATGACTGGGGTGAGGGGAGAGGTAAGGGTGTGGCAAGAAAGGATTGAAAATAAAGAATGGAACGACAGGAAGGAAGGAATAGAGACCGAGGGAAGGAGGCATGGCTGGGGTGAGGGGAGAGACAAGGGCGTGGCGAGAAGAATAAAGAATGGAACGACAAGAAGGAAAGGCACTGGGGTGAGACGGTATAGGGTGGCTGGAAAGAAGCTGGCACGGGACGGCAGGGAAGGAAGGGTGTTGGGGAGAGATGGGTAATGTTGAACGGAGGAAAGGCCACAAGTATAGGAGAGGTGGGAATGGCAAAGACGGAAGGGACAGATAGGAAAGGGTTTGGTAGGGAAAGAACACGAATGGGAGGGATGAGGTGACAAGAAAAAGAGAAACCGGAGAGAGAATACTTAAATGGCAAGGTGTATAATATGAGGGGAATGAGGAAAATGGCAGGGAGGAAAATGGTGAGGCGGAACTAAGGAGAGGGAAAGGAATGGGCAAGGTGAGATGACAAGGAGGAGAGAAACAGGAGAGAGTGGGACGTGAGATTGGCAGGGAGGGAATGGACAGCGACGAGAGGGGTTAGATAACCGGGTGAGACAGGCAGGGTGCAGATCGACAAGGAAAGGAAGAGGCTGGGTGAGAGTATGATATGAGGGCGGCAGGGTGAAGTACAACAGAGAAGGGAAGAGGCAGGGTGGGAGGGAGTATGAGAAGAGGGAGGCAGGGTGTAGTACAACAGGGAAGGGAAGACACATTGTGGTAGGGAGTATGAATAGAGGTCGGCAGGGAAGGGTAGACACAGGGTGGTAGTGGTCGGCAGGGAAGGGAAGACACAGGGTGGTAGGGAGTATGAGTATAGAGGTGGGCAGGGCATCCCAGGCAGTAAGTTATGAGGTGTTTGCGTGGGGATGACACAGCGTAGGGCCGCTACCCAAATAAAACAGCAGGGAACTCCCACATTATGGCCACGCTATGGTAATGTGCCAACCCTCCTCTCCCCTCCTCTCCCCTCTCCCTTCCTCTCACTCTTTTTCCTTCTTACCCTCGTCTTTATAATTTCCTGCTCTCTCTCTCTCTGTTCTTCTTCCTCTCTCCCTCCTTCCTACATTTATCTCTCAGATTTCTTTTCACATTTATATTTTTTCGTCTTAAGCTCTGTTTTACTCTATCTACTCCTCTCCTCCTCATACTATAACATCCCTTCCTCGTTCCCCTTAGCTCAGATAATGTTTAGACATCCATACTGTATGTATTCCCTACTTTAACATTTATCCTTCTCTCCTCCCTTTACTCCTCTTCTCTGTGCCCTGATTTTTCCCTCCTTCCCAGCACACTTCTATATAGCTTTTGTGTGTATTTTTTTTTTCCTATTAAACCCTCCTCTCCACTCACTCATCATTCGCTCCCTCCTATCTTCGCCTCATTATTCACTCCTTTCCTCCCCTCCTCTCATCTCCGCCTTACCATTCACTCTCTTCTTTCTCTTCTCGTCGTTCTACTTCCCCTCCTTCCTCTCCCCTCGTCATTTGCCTTCCCTCTTCGCCTTTTTTTTTTATCGGGGTTTGGTCTTTTACTCTCTTCCCTCACCATCATTCTGCTTTCCTTCTACTTAACTTTCTTAAATAGTTCTGGTATTTTTGGAGATTATGATTCCTCCAAACTATTCCAGGCAACAGGATTAATCATTACCTTCCTCTTTTGGCTTTCAGATTCACTCCTTTTTACTCCTTTATATTATTATCTAAAGGTGGAATTTGTTGTTGGTGAAGTGATGTGCTATTGATTCCTCCAAATTATGCCACGAAACAAATCCCCTATTAGTAACATTGGGGTCGTCTGTTTCCTGGCATAGGTTGGAGGAATCAGTAGCCCTCCAATTTACTAACAACATATTCCTCCCTTAAATGACGCCCTAATATTGGTGTTGGTTTCTTGTCATGTAAGATTCACTCCAATTCACCTGATGCATGACTTGTGTAGATTTTGTTGAAGGGTCGAAATTTTGGGTGAATTGGAGGACTACTGATTCCTCCAAACTATGCCAGGAAACAGACAACCTCAGTAAATGAGTAGAGGACCTGGTTTTTTACATTATTTGAAGGAATCAATAACCCTCGAATTCACTCAAATTAACCAAACAAATTGTATATAAATGGGCCGCGGTGCTGTGCCTAAAACAATTACTCAGACACCCAATTGTAGACTTCATCACCAGATTATGTAAACAGATGTATGGAGGGCGAAGTGGGCCATGAATTATGTATGATGGCGATGAATGAGGGCGTAGTCAGCTGAGGGCAGGGCAGGGCAGGGAAGGGGGGGAGGGGGAGGGGGCAGCTCTCCCTGGGCGTGATCTTACTACAGTACAGTTGGATATATTTCTTTTTTTTGTTTTTTGCCCTGTCATTAATAACTCTTATGCTTTGTGTTTAATTTTTATTCTTTTTATATTGTTCATATTGCTAAGAATGTCCAATTTGCCACCCCACGTAATTTCTTATAACTTTTTAATTAACCTCTCTGTCTAACATCAAGTCACCAAGATGAAGACAACATCAAAAAATATAAAAATAAAGTTTGTTTGACCATTTCTGTTTTTGGCTTTTAGTCTAATGGAAATAGATGGGACAAGTTTACGAGTACCAACAACCCATTCCATTTTTATTGAGTTGTTAATGTCTGGTATATCGTGATTTGTCTTTATGGTATGTTTCAATTACTTCATTTGACTTTTTAGCTCCGGCCTAAGCCGAGAGCTCAAGGTCTTATCGTAATTATTGTTGTTGTTCTTGGGGCGACAACTTTTTAAAAGAGCTTCAACTGACTCACTCACTCACTCATTCTTCTTGGTTACTTAATACACACATTCACTAGTAACTTGTGTTTTCTTGGTTGTGACAGGTACGTTTGTAACATCTATACTGTAACATCTATACTGTAACATCTACGTAGTGGTGAGTACCCAGATCTCATTCATCCACCATTTGTTTCATCGCTTGTTTGGAGTATAGTTGGTTGACACTACCCACCAAATGATTCCGACCCTTAACGCTACCTATTAGTCTTTCAAAGGACCTCAAACGATTGTAGTTTTACAGTTTGTTTAGCAGAAGAACTGACTGTTGACGGTTTCATCACGACACCTTATTCCTCTCAGTTTGTGTGTTGTGTGTATATGTGTGTGTGTGTGTTTAGATGTACAGACGGATCATGAATGAGTTCCTGCACCACAAAACTGATGAATTTTGTGTTTCCTGAAAAAAAAAAAAAACCTGCTCAGAAAATTGTAGAAAACATGTGGTTGTTATCTGACTGACCACCGGAATCTGCATACCCTAACCATTTGCCTGACGTTTCAATACGACAATACGACCTTTTTTGCACGTCAATCATCAAGGGCCAAAGGAAGTACACGACTTTTGTGTTTCACCGTACCCTAATGGGCTTGGTAGTGATGAATGTCTCCGGGTAAGATATTGAAGACATTTGTTTGAAAATTTATGGTAGTGGGGTATCTCCATTATCACTAGAAGGGCTCGGTAAATCTTGTGGGTATTGATTGAGCGGTATTGGAAACTTGGTTGGGTGGAGGTGTTGTGGGTACTTGTGTGTGTGTGAGTTATGGTGTGGGTGGGGTTCATGAGTGCCTGCCTCGATGTAGTGGTGCGTGTGTGTGTGTGTGTGTGTGTGTGTGTGTGTGTGTGTGTGTGGATAAAGGAGAGTTGGGACTGTGTAGTGTAGTTAGAGGTGTGTACAGTACTTGGCGTGAATAGAAGTGTGTGTACGTGATGTGTGTATGTTGTGCTTCTATTTCGTGTGGGAAGAGGTGTACGTGATGAGTGTGTGTGTATGTGGTGCGTGTACCTATATAGTGTGTGTGTATGTATGTGTGTGTACCTAGTGGCATCATGTTGAACAGCGGGGCCTCCGTCACGCTGTCCCCAGGATTTTTTTTTAACGTTACTGAGGGGGAGAGGTGGGTTGGTAGGGAAGGTATTATTTAACGAGTAGGAAGATAGTGATTAAGTATATACATGGTGATTCTAAAAGACCTGGTGTAAATCAGAAGTGTATACCTGAGACATACAGAGATGAATATACGAAACTAAACGACCACATTTTCAAACCACAATAATTTTTCCATGTAATGTCAGAACACAGAATATCTCACAATACGAGTAGGGGGTCAATTTTGTTGCACTGGTTTTGAAGGAATCATTAGACCTCAAATTTAATTAAATATAATATGACCCCTGAAGCGAAAGACGAAGGAAACATTTTATAGCGTTGATAGATCCTTAACTTGGAGTGTTATTGGCCGCCAGTCAGTCAGAACTCCTCATTAGCCTAACAAGCCACCCGGAAAACGAACATACACCTATATACCTACCTAGTACCTACCTGTGTGTGTGTGTGTCGTGACGGATGCCCTTCATGCCGCCCGGGAAATGCCTATCCTGCCCTGGTAGAGAAAGTGAGTGAGTGGTGGTGGTGGTGGTGGTCCGTGTAGGAGGCAGAGACCCATTACTAAGAGATGGACCTACAGGAAACTCTAGGGCTGCCCTCCTGTACCACCCATAGGAAATAACCCATTCAGATGTGCAAGCGGCCCAGACCATGTTGTCGGTGGGTGGTGACGTGTGTGTCTGACCCAGTAACACTAACACTATATCACATCACTCCTACTGCAACTACCACTTAATTCAACTACTACCATTACCACAACCACTACCACCCCTACTGCAACTACCATTAATTCAACTACTACCATTACCACTACCACCCCTACTGCAACTACCACTACCACAATCACCGCTACTGCAACTACCACTTATTCAACTACTACCATTACCACAACCATTATCACCGCTACTGCAACTACCACTAATTCCACTACTACATCTACCACAATCACAACTGCTGCAACTACCACTACCTCCACCACCATAACCACCATCATCATTATCTCCGCTACGGCAACAACCACGGCCACCACTATCAACGCGACCTCAACTACCACTATACCAAAACTACCACTATACCAAAACTACCACACTTGACTAGAATATATATATATATATATACACTAAGTGATAATATTTCTTCAATTGATATAATGAGTAAATCTTGACAGTCTAGTGTAGAGGTATAAAACTGATTCCTCCAAACTGTGCCAACAAAACAAACAACCTAACCCCAGTATGTATGTATAGGTGCAGTTATGTGACACCATATGGAGGAAACAGTAGCCTCCATTTCACCCGAGCACATCAACAAGTGACATAGTGACTTTTACGTCCCTCCTGTGATACCATATGGAGGAAACAGTAGCCTCCATTTCACCCGAGTACATCAACAAGTGAAGTGACTTTTACGTCCCTCCTGTGATACCATATGGAGGAAACAGTAGCCTCCATTTCACCCGAGTACATCAACAAGTGAAGTGACTTTTACGTCCCTCGTGTCGTAAAACAATGTGTGTCTGATGGAAAGGGGACATGTACCGTTGGCTCGACTCCCGTGTTTGCCACCCATAGCGTTTGTCAATCTTCAGCCTCTCGTCAAGTCCGATTACTGACATTTTCCGACTCTTGTGTCCGACCGAGGCTGTGTCACATCCTTCCTTTAACCGGTGATGAGGTTTAGTATCGTTGTTGTTGTTGTTGTTTTTCTTCAGAATCCACAAACCCGAAACTCTATAGACGAGAATGAAAAGATTTGGAACACTACATCTGCCTTGGAAATGTGGACATGGAGACAACAAGTGTATGTGTTCGTTATTTTCGGTATATAAGCCTCTAGATGCACTATAATTATAATATGTGCGTTGGATAGCAAAGCAAAACAAACAAAATAAAAACATATAATTATACTTGTGATTGATTCTCTCCCGTCGATTTATTTTTACGTCTAGAACATGAAAATGGGTTAATGATGCACTGTTTATACATACATGTCTAGAAAGGTTTGTTATAAATATTTAACGTGTGTGTGTGTGTGTGTTCCATAAGTATGAGTAAATATGTGTTTGGGGGGATTGCGTGTCTTGCTTGCTTGCGTGCGTCCGTAAATGTTTTTCCCGGATTTAGTGCGTGTGTACACTTGTGCGTGCGTGACCGTAAGTGATTATGTAAGTGTGTGTATGTGTTTCCGGTTAGTGTATTTTTTTGTTACTACTGTGTATGTATGTTTGCTTCTTTGTGTAAGCTTTTATGTATGTGTGCGCGCGCACGCTTTGTATATATGCCCGCTTGTATGCTGTGTGTGTGTGTGTATATGCTTGTGTGAGTTCATCTTCCTGTACAGTGTGTGTGTGCATATGTGTGTAAACCTGTGTGCGTTTGTGTGTATATGAACAGATATGCTTGTATGATTTTGTGTTCACGTTTGCCTGTGTGTGTGTGTTTGCCCGTGCCTGTCTGCCTGCCTGTGTGTGTGTGTGTGCCAATTAGAGTGAGTGGTGTCGTCAGCGTGTCCAACAAGCTGCCCTCCATACCATCACCCCCCATTCCCCCCCTAGCCCACTCCCCCCTTCTTTACCCCATCATTCCCAGCTCCCCTATCCTCCCCTTCTTTCCCCTTCTATCCTCCTCCATTTATCCTCTATCATTCTTTCTTCAGGCATCTTCATTCATTCGCTTCCCATCACCCCTAATGCCTACATAATTATTTTTTAGTAGTAGTATTGAAGTATTCGTGTGTATGTATGTATGTATGTATATTATAAGAATACGGAGATCGTCCCGTCCAAGTTATACGAGAAAACGGATGAGGTTACGAGAAAACGGATGATCTCACTCACCTGCCAACGACACATTTGGTTTCCGTCCACTGGTTGGTTTGGTATGTCCGTCAGTACCAGGAAGAGGGGGGTGATAGACAGAGAGGGAGAGAAGGGGGGGGGGGACAGGCAGAGAGAGAGAAGGGGGGGGGGCAGGCAGAGAGAGAGAAGGGGGGGGGACACAACAGATTAAAATCACCAGTTGTACAAGTGATTTATGGGAATGTTAATTAAGTAAGAACCTCACAGGCACAGAATACAGTCATGTATGTTGAAATGTCTTACTTAAAATCACCAGTTGTTGGTTTAAAAAATCTCGCAAAGACAAAATATCTTAACGCGTGTATAATGTCTTTGTGTGTGTGTGTAGTACTTATTTCCTTAATGATGTAATAAACGTGGATTATAGAGTATATCGTTCGTAACTATAGTTTCTCGGGGAGATCGACACCATCCATTACACTATACTGTACATGTCCGGTGGTAAATCCTGGTGGTGTTGTCTGTCCTGTCGAATAATGAACACTGGAGATCCCAGGTGTCATGACAACACCAAATTTACCTTTACCACTCCATGGGTTATCGGATTTACATTTAGGGAGTGAGTCCATGGGTTATCGGATTTACATTTAGGGAGTGAGTCCATGGATTATCGGATTTAACTTCCCTTAGTGGCTAAAAGTTACGTCTTGTTCACTATACATTACGTCTATCTGAAGTTCATAATATAAACAAGTGTGACGGAGTTGAATGGAATTTAGACCGTAACATTTTGTACACAAGAAGGTTGTACGGGTTTTTTAAATTTTAATTTCGGATGTTTAAGCTGCATATGGTATCCTGTAATGGTGTGCCTTTAGTTAGTAACTTGTCTCTGTCTGTCTGTGTGTCATCTTGCCTGCCTGTCTGTCAGGGTTGTATCCATATCTTTATCCATCAATCTGTCAGTATGTTTTGTATCAGTCCATCCATCTATATGTAACTATCTCTGTATCCGTCCTTGTCTGTGTATAAAAGTTGTCTCCACACACACACACACACACACATACAGTATAGGGCAGGTTGGGCGCCTCACCTTGACAGCGGGGCAGGGTATGTTAACCTCGTGTTTACATGGCTATTGTGGCCAGATATCAGAGTCCTCGGGATGAACTAGCCTCGTGAATAGAGTGAGGGGAGGGGGGCCAAGTAAGCCTATTAGCCAGGTAAAGCCGAGGGGAAGGAGAGAGAGATTTTTTATTTCTCTCTCTCTCTCTCTCTCTCTCCCAGTCTCATTTTTTTTGCGTCGTCTTTTGATGAGTCGGAGCACTGAGGTTCGGACGACGTGGTGGTGTGTTTTGGGATGGTAGTGGTGGAGTAGTTGGTGTTGTTGATGGAAAGGTATAGTTAGTATGAAGCTCAAGGTAGAGTGTGGAGTGATTTTGGGTGCATGGTAGGTTGTCTGGTGTTTGGTTAAATACTACATGGTGGTGTTGTTGGTATAGAAGAAATCTGATGGGATACGTGTGTGTTGTTAGTAGGGAAGCTGGTGTGATGATAATAATGTTGGTGGGAATGAAGACAGGTGGTGGACAGATGTCGTTTGGTGAAGGTAGTTAGTTGATTGTTGTTCGTTGATTTGATCTATATTTATTCATATTTTGGAGGAATTGGTAACCTACAGTTTATCAGAAGCATATCACACACACACACACACACACACACACACACACACACACACACACACACACACACACACACACACACACAAATACATACACACACACAATCATACAATCATACAAACGTGCGTATACGTGCGCGCACACACATAATTGTACACCCTTAAACTTAGGTGTATGTGTGTGTGTGTGTATATGTGTGTGTGTGTGTATGTGCTTGGTAGAGGCAGGGTGCAGCCTAACATTACGAGCAGGATCATCTCTTAATTAATGCCAGGGAACACGTTTTTATAAGCCAGATGAACGACTCGGTGGGGAGGGAAGGGGAGGGGAAGGAAAAGGAGAGGGGACGGGAAGGAAGGTAGGAGAGAGGAGAGGAGAAGAATGAGGAAGCAGGGAGAGAGAGGGAAGTGGAAGGGAAGGTAGGAAGGTAGGAGAGAGGAGAGGAGAAGAATGAGGAAGCAGGGAGAGAGAGGGAAGTGGAAAGGAAGGTAGGAGAGAGAAGAGTTTGAAGTGAAGGGAGAATAGAGGAATGATGAAACAGAAAGATAAGAGGAAAATGGAAGACGAGAAGGAAGAGGGAGCCAAGACTGAAGGAAATGGAGAGAAATAAAAGAAAGCAGAATGGAAGCAATTGGAGGAAAAGGATGAAATAGAAATGAGGAAAGCAGAGAGCGTTGTGATGCAAAAAAGGAGGAAAGACAGAATCAGTATTTGCTAACTTTGAGAGAGAGAGAGAGAGAGAGAGAGAGAGAGAGAGAGAGAGAGAGAGAGAGAGAGAGAGAGAGAGAGAGAGAGAGAGAGAGAGAGAGAGAGAGTGCCTACGTCTCACTTATGTCCCCCATTTCTTCTCCCCCTTCCCCCCTTCCCCCTCCCCCTTCCCTCCTTCCCATACCTTACTGCATCATTTCTCCCTGGTCCATTCTTCCTACGTTCCTCCTTCGCCCCTTCCCTTACAACCCTCACATTCCTTCATACCTCACACACCTTCCTTCTCCATGCACCCGTCGTCGTCGTCGTTGTCTTTATAATGGTTAACCTACTTTATTTTATAATTACGTAGTCATTATCAGTCTAAGGCTTAAGTGCTACTCATGTTACATTAACTTTGCTACCAAGCAGTAAAAATATATATGTATAACCAGGAAGAATTTAACAGAGAGAGAGAGAGAGAGAGAGAGAGAGAGAGAGAGAGAGAGAGAGAGAGAGAGAGAGAGAGAGAGAGATCAAGCAAAGAAGGAACACAACATACACTAACCAAAATGATGTATTAATTTTGAAAGAATCCAAATATACAAATATAACAAATTTAATGGTTCTGCAAATATTTAAATCTTGCAGTTTGGTCATCAGGCAACATTACTGTACAGAGACTCATAAGGATAATTATTAGTGTGTGTGTGTGTGTGTGTGTGTGTGTTTTTACATGAACAGGTAAGTGTGTGGGGTAAATAATGTGTGTGTGTGTGTGTGGTGGCGGGGGAGGAGGCACCGTAACCAATTGCTCACCCAGGCGCCTAGCTACTGTTTCTCTCTTTCTCTCTCTCTCTCTCTCTCTCTCTCTCTCTCTCTCTCTCTCTCTCTGTGTGTGTGTGTGTGTGTTAAATTTACTCCTTCCTCCTCACATCCAATAATACCCAGCCATCCTCAATTCCCTTCATTGTCCTTTATTTACCTTCATTTTATCTTCTTCCTTCATTCATTCTCATTTTCTTTTTACGTCACAGTCAACTCTTGTCTCTCTACCTTCATTTTTATCACATTTTCCCTCCCATCCTATCCTTCACTTGCAGTTTCACTCTATTTCCCTCTCATCCGATTTTTCCTTCTTTTCTCAATCCACTCCTTTATCATTTCCCTCATTCATTACCTTTTTATTATACTGTACATATTGTTCTTTCCATTCTCGTTCTATTTCTCTCAACCCCACTCTTTTCCTTCTTCCAATCCCACTTTTTTTCCCTCCCAACCCCACTCTTTTTCCCTCCCAATCCCCACACTTTACCCTCTCTCATCCTTTTCTTTATTCCTTCCTGTGACACACCCATTCATGTAGCCTGCCTGTATACTCTTTCCCTTCCCTTATTCTTGTAGCTGTCACCCGGAATTCTTCTTCCCTTGGAGGATATTCTGTTTCCTCGTCTCCTCCCTCTCCTTTGTCTATGTCTGTCCGTCTCTTTGTCACACACACACACACACACACGCACACACACACACACACACACACACACACACACACACACACACACACACACACACACACACACACACACACACACACACACACACACACACACACACACACACACACACACATAAAAAGTACGTTAGTATCATAATTATGTACTCGACTGAGGCCTGTAATACACACACACACACACACACACACAAAACTGGAGACCAAATATTACTCCTCCCCAACTCTGATGTCCCTATCTACTCACTCACTCACTCACTCAGTTGGTCAGGTAATGTGTAGTGTGATAATAAGAATGAAGGGGGACAGGATGGAATGAGTGGCACCAGAAACATAGAAAGAAAAGGGTGCATGAGAGAGTTGTTGGTGAGGGTAATGTGAAGGGAAAAGAGGGGAGGAGGGAGAGGTAAACAGAGGAGAGATTTATAAGAGGAAGGAAAGGAGAGGATGTATGTAGGGGAATGTAATGTGAAGGGAAAAGAGGGGAGAAGGGAGATTTATAAGAGGAAAAAAAAAAGGATATTAAGCAAGCAAGGAAGGGAGGCAATATTATCAGAGAATTATGTGTAATGTGTCTTGGTGAATCCTGATAAATCCTGACATTTCGTTCTATTTATTTATTTATTTTTACCAAACCGTAGCCTGCATTGTGTAGTGAGTCTTAAGGGTGTAATATGCTTTTGTTACATTGGAGCTCCTCGATTCCTTCAAAGTATGTAAGGAAACGGGACCAGATGAACAAATATAATGGTGTTTTGTTGCTTGGAATTGTTTGGAGGATACAGTTGCTCCAGATTTACCAACACAAAACTTCCCCCTTAATGGAATAGAAACATACAGGGAGTCTCATTAGTGGATCATTTCAATGTCTCACCCGGCCAACATCTACAGTGCCAGTTACATAAGACCGTCGACCACTAGGTATTGTCAGGTATAAGGCGCTTTGAGTCCAGTACCCATGCAGAGTGAACCATGCATGTGTGAGGCAGTGACAGGACAATGAGAGACTTAAGTGAGGCTGGTGTCAAGCTGTGAACCTTTTCCTGAGTGTGACCGGTGCTATGTGGTCATCATTGTAGGGACTAACGCCACCCAAGAGGCTAAAATCTCCAATATTGTAGTAGAGGTGGTACTCGGAGCATGGGTGAAAGTACTCCAAATGTGGGGGAGGGTCAGATATTGTTGACATATAGGGTTGTTTCAATATTTATAGTTGAATTGGTGTGAAAATGAGTGAGTGAAATGTGATAAACCGTAGACTGGTGAATGAGGTGTGTGTGACTGGTGAGCGAGGTGTGAGTGACTGGTGAGCGAGGTGTGAGTGACGAGACAAGGTTGTGGTGACAGAGGTGAGTGTTTACCTGGGTGGTGGGGACCAACAGGAGGCTACACGTGTATTATGTCAGTCGCCGCCCCTCTCTCCTTCCTACACGCGCCTCCTCAAAAGCCGCGCCCCGGGGATGCCGACCGCTCTTAAAGGAGTGAGTGGGCCTTGCCGAGTGGCCTGAAAGGGATCCCTAATGGAGTGTACAGTGGAGAGGGTAATTGGGCTGACGGTGGACCAGTGGGGAAATTAGTTGTGGAGGCGTGTGAGCAGCACCTGAGGGGGAGTAAAGGCAGACTCACTCACGCAGCAGGGGCCCTCCAAACACCCAAGGGGAACAAGGCACCTTCGTTAGGAAAGACCGGGCCCCTAATACGTTAATGTTACCAGAACCTTATACCATTCCTGCCACCACACACACACACACACACACACACAAACACACACACACACACACACACAATAGGATGAACACTTGAACGTCCACGACTGATTGGGGGTCCTGGGGGGGATGAATGGAACAGGGGGTGGGATGGGAGGGAGGGGTAAGTGAGGTGGGGGTTCAGTTCATTTGATTGAGTCGTCTCTTGTATTGTCATATAAACACGAGTGTAGTTTGAGGAATATTGTGCCGTAGTCTATATTCGGGTATAATTATGGTGAATCAGTACGGAAGTTATTTATTTATTTATTTTATCCTTTTTGTATCTCTTTTCTTCACCCTTTACTTTACTTTCTTTCACTTCCTTTATTTCTTTTCATTTCCGTTCAATTTCTTTTTCTGTTATTTCATTAGTGTTCTTTCCTTTCCGTTCCCGTCCCTTCTTTCCTCTCTGTTCCTGTCCCTTCTTTCCTTTCTGTTTCTGTCCTTTTTTTCCTTTCCCGTCCCTTCTTTCCTTTCCCGTCCCTTCTTTCCTTTCCCGTCCCTTCTTTCCTTTCCCGTCCCTTCTTTCCTTTCCCGTCCCTTCTTTCCTTTCCCGTCCCTTCTTTCCTTTCCCTTTCCCGTCCCTTCTTTCCTTTCCCGTCCCTTCTTTCCTTTCCCTTCCAAGTTCCTTCCCGTCCTTACCCTCCCCTTTCCTCGACCCTCTCTCTTCTTGGCTTCTCGACTATTCAAAGCCTCTCACCATCCGCTCACCTTTTAGCCTCACCACCTCCCCCTTCCACTGTGACGGTCAGATTCTTTCACACCGTCCAGCCACAAGAATCTCAGGACATCCACTCAACCCCCTATGTTATGACGAGACACTACCACCACCACTTCAAAACAATGGTGTAGATTAATACCGCCAATATATATATATATATTGTATTTAGTCTGGAGGAATCAGAAGCCAAGTCTCATAAAGGATCATAGAGTCCTTAAGGGAATAATCACCTGTAGTCAATTTGGGGGGGCATTTCAAAATTAGAATAGGGGTCTGTTTTGTAGCATAGTTTGGAGCAATCAGTAGACTTTCAATATAATAAAGAGAGTCACAGTACTGCTCAGAAAGGGACTATATAGTTGAGGTAATGTTTACGCATATATGTCAAATTATTTTCTGGTGTAATAAAATCGTCTCTAGTTCGTCAAAATACAATAGCTAGAAATGTTACCGTGAACCTGGAGGCCAAGAATAATAAATTCATAAATAAAAACAGACAAATCTTAGGAAATTTGTAAAGTGCCGTCGACAGTTTCGCCAAAAGAGCCAAACGCGGAAAGTTATTTGTGAACCTAAATTCTGACAAGCCTACTCCAGTGTGACCCTCGCCTGTCTGTCTGTCTGTGTGTGTGTCTGTCCAAACAAGAATAAAACAAAATAATCTAATGGACGGATCGTGAGGAAATGTGTGGCCAAGTTTTTTTTTTTTTTTTTTTTTTTTTTTTTTTTAATGTCGAGCCAAGGATGAAGTGATTGTCTTTTGTGAAAGTATACGGGTCGGAACAAAAAGACTCATCAGTGTGGTATCTTTTTGTGGCCGCCTCGAGTCGCTGACCATAGTGTAGTTTATATGCGGATTGTGTGTGTTGTCGTACGGTTTTTTACGGGTCTCAGTACCTCCAGCAAAGGGGGGGGGGGGGGGGGTAGGGGAGGGAGGAGGATATTTTCTTTTGGTCGATTTTTTTCTACTTCTTGTACGTGTGTGTTTGAGTTATTTATTATTATTTTTTATTGGTCTGAATCCGGCGTGCGTGATCAGAGTGATGGTGGAGGTATGTGCTGTACCTCGTTTTGTTTTTGTTTTTGTTTTTTGTTAACTAATGGATATAAGAGTTGGACATTGTGTAAACCTGTCAGTACATAAATAAGAGACTTGCCAAGTGGCCGTAGTAGACGACATGTGTTTATCAAAGTTTACTTACACCAACGAGATCTTTCGCTACAACGTCAAGTGCAGGGGTTTGACAAATTGTATATTGGTACAGTTTATAATTGTTTATGTATATTTTGTTTTGTTATGGTGGTAAAGCCGTAGTTTTTGACATTGTCGATGTTTATGTTTTTATTTATGTTTATTATTCATTTTGTCGTTCACGGCTATTGAAAAAGATGATAGTAAATGGTTTGACACTTCATGCTTTCTTGTTCTGTTATATTTCCACGGTTCCTCACTTCCTACCCTTTCTTCCCTCCTTACTCTTTCTTCTTTCAAAACCCCAAACAAACAGTTACATCCCCCCCCCCTCCCACCTCTTCCTCCATCTCCTCCACAGTATCTACACTCTACACTCAGTCTAGACTCCAGGAACCACACGTCTTGAGATCAGCGAATGTGTACTGTACGTATACATCTTCCCATACTTGTAGACCCTCCCTCCACCTTACATATTCCAGGCTTACTGCTGAATTATGTCAAGGAACCACGTAAAATTTAATACTGTACACTACTATGCACGCGGGGCTTAAAAATGGGGTCGTTTATTGTGGGCGTTGTTATAGTCTCCATGCTACCCTCTAAACTTCTAAACACATCAACAAAACAGATCCCCTACTCACTCGTGTACTGAGGTTGTCTGTTTCCATTACGCCAAAAAACAAAACAAAATGTGATACGCTAAACTTTTTCTTCTTTACACACCGAGCTTAAGGGGAGTACCTAACCTGATGTGGAAAAATTGAAGCACATGTAACCCTCCAAACTCTTGTCATAAAACATAATATATTTGCTGTCTCATAGGAAGGGATTCTGTTTCCTGGCATAGTTTGGAGGAATAAGAACCTCCTAATTTCCGACAGCAGGTTACTTACTTCCCTTAATTAACTCCTTTTCTACGTGCAGGTTTTACTTAACGTGAATAAATAACAACACTGAATGAGGAGGAGACTTTATTGACGACGTTTCGCGACTACAGCTTCTTCAGTAGCCAAACGTACAGTCAATAAAAACTCGCCCTCATACGGTGTTGTTCCTTATGCATTCTGTCAAGCTAATGCATATATTATTTACTTTATATCCTCCTCATAAATCTGGGCTTAGTAGTTCTTTGGCTGTGGTGTCTTCAACTGGAGTGGAGTGGGTACTTAACAACTATATTTGCTTTTAATTGGAGGCCATTGATTAATCCAGATTGATATAGTTTGGAGGAGTTGTTGGTTTCCAATAACATATACATACACACACTATAGTACACACAGTAAATAGTTTCACTGTCAGCATAATTGGAGATACGCAAAGATGACACACACACATACACACACACATACACACACACACACACACACACACACACACACACACACACACACACACACACACACACACACACACACACACACACACACACACACACACACACACACACACACACACACACACACACACACACACACACATACACATACACAGAAGAGACTAGTACTGTGAAGCCAAGACCAAGTAGACGTGTCATACAAACAGGGATTACCGCCGGGGATGGATGTGATGCTGAGTTACCGAGTATTTTGTTAACACGGTTGAATACCCCATTAAGTTTTTGTCACTAGTGGAGTTCGCGGGGAATGTATATATTGTGACTAAACTTGGCCCACGTACTGGAATTGAATGTGTGTGTGTGTGTGTGTGTGTGTGTTGTGTGTTTGTGTGTGTGTGTGTGTGTGTGTGTGTGTGTGTGTGTTACGTTAATTGTTGTGTGGTGTCTAGTGTTTGCGTGTGTGTGTGTGTTACGTTAATTGTGTGGTGTCAAGTGTGTGCGTGTGTGTGTGTGCATGCATCTGAATGTGTGTGTGTGTGTGTGTGTGTGTGTGTGTGTTGTGGTGGTGGGTGAATGAGACGTCATGGTGGGTTAGCGGGTGTCGTGGAGGTTGTGGTCGTAAGTCACCTTAACGATGGGATTCAACCTCACTTCCTCCACCATCACCAACACTATCCCCCCACCACTTGTATCACCACCACTACCACTACTTACCCCACCACTTTTATCACCGCCTCCACCATCACCACCGCTACTTAGCTCCACCACTTGTATCCCCAACACCACCCACACCTCCATTCTACAGACACCTACACCACTAGTATAAATGCTAGTTTCTTTGGTCCTCTGAACACTAGAATCTCTGGTGCTATCTCTCTCTTCACACACACACACACACACACACACACACACATTCCTCGGCTCTGCCGCTGAATAAGTTGTAAGTCGAAGGATTATCCCCCGGTGGGGGCCCTTGGAAGAAACCTGCTGCTCGTCTTGAAGGAAAAATAGGATTCCCAGCGACAAAAGAGGAGGAGGAGTTGGGGATGTAGAGGTTATGGTGGGAAGCTCCACTGTATAGCTTGGTCCGACACACACACACAGAGGAAGGCATTGGTTGGGGTGTGAGGGTAGTGGTGTGTGTGTTGACTTTCTTTGCTGACACCAATAAACAACAGAGGGCCGAGATGCATTGTGGGTGAGGACGTGTCAGGGTCGGTATTCAAAAAAAGGTATCAAAGTATTTCATGCTCTTTAAATTCACTTTGGTTTGTTTGGCCTGAGAAAAAAAAATCGTATACCTGTCCTACTATATGCAATTAAGGATGAGGGTTGGGGTTTACTTGAACAGTTTTAAATCGCTTGGAGTTAGTTCAGGTATGGTACATTTAGACGTCAACCGAGTAGGAAAGGTTACATGACTATTGCAACTTTCACATCCATATCAATGCACTCTTGAAGATGCCTTTACCCCCTCTGAATGCAAGAATCCATTTTTCTTATTGGATTCAGGCTAATTTTAAGATCATATGTCAGGGAAAACTTAATAGGATAGTGGCTGCAAAAATACCCGTGCCAACCCATTTTCAAGGTGTCTTCAATATATTTTCATCATGACTAACCCTGGACGATATTATATAACTAAGGATGTGCCACTGACAGTCAAGGGGCAAAGGAACTCAGAGATCTTTATATGAATACAAAGCTTACAAACACTCCCTCCACTCCAACATTCACGCCACCTATAGGAAAGGAGGAGGACCAGAGTGTGATATGGTTGCTGCTGCTGTCACACCTCCTCGACACAGTCCCTCTCGGTTTCTTTACCGTATGTCAGGTGTACAGAATATATCAGGCACTACACTACAGCTTGGGTTTGTTTGGTCCAGGGTTCATAAAACATCTTTGCGTGGTGCGGTGGTTATACGGATACTTCTCTTTACTATTTACCAGGTTTGAGCAAGTAGTGGCTGGCTACTACCAGTTATTTATTTGAACCAAGTTGTAATTAACGTCAGGAACTTTGTATGAACATTCTTGGCCACGAGACTGGTTCACTGGAGACGTTGTTGTTGCTGACACATTGGTAGAACCAGGAAGGAATGTGGTGGTTGGTTGGTTGGTTGGATGGTTGGTTGGTTGATTGGTTGGTTGGTTGTTTGGTGCTCAGATCCAACACCAACTCGACTCTTCAATGAATACACTGAAGTCACAAGTTTTGCTTTTCAAAATATATTAAGTATCTTCATCATCACAAGCGATACATTTTGCGGCAGAAAAGCATAAAAGTACCGTATGATTATTATCGTTTGTGTAGATAGGAAGGGTATTTATTCACATTATTTTATACGCTTTTGACATACATATTGAACAAACAGGCAGAGTGCACTTTTTTTTTATGTTACCACTTTGTTTCCATCTGGTCTTCTCGAGTTCGTTAGAAAAACAATATATCTATTTTTTTTTTTTTTTCAAAGCGGCCGAGGAAAGGAAGACGGGAAGAAAGTTTTGAGAAAGAAGTGAAAGGAAAGAATGTTAAGCTGTGAGTCTCAACACTGGCTGCCCACCACAACCACAACACACACACACACACACACACACACACACACACACACACACACACACACACACACACACACACACACACCAACGAAAACGAACTCATGGACATACAGAAAAAAAATAACGTAAAATCCCCCCCCCCTTCCTCGCCCTCTACTGACACACACAAATGGACCTTTACACACACACACACACACGAAAAACAAATAAACAAACAAACAAACACATAAACACTAGACCTTTATGTATCTATGTAGGCATTGTATATAAGGACAATGATCCCTCAAGGCGACACACCAATCCCGCCCTTAAGGTGGGGGGATATAAGAGTGGGGTGGGGGGGAGCCAGGGCCTTTCTTCATCTTGGCCCCACCTCGCCGCCGGGATTACGCGCTCAAAGGAAAATAATGGCGGGAATTAACAAAAGAATCACGGGAGGTTTGTGTGGCGGAGAAGTCAAGGAGAGGCCAGATGAAGACCTTATTCCTTAAAGGGGTGCGGGAGTTGGGGGACAGGCTTGGGGGGGGGGGATAGGAGAACAGACTTGAGGTGGGTAGAAAGCCTGTTCCCAATTCCCGCAAACCCCTACCCCCCCCCCCCCCCTCCAAGCCTGTTCCCCTACTCCCACATACCCCAAAACCTCCCCAAGCATGTCCTCTACTCCCGCACCCCCCTAAACCCCCCCATGCCTGTCTACCAATTCCCGCACCCCTTTAATTAAGGACACACGTGATTTAGTCAGAAAATTGGAGATATAAATGAGTCCTTCAAGTATTGCCACGAAACACCAGCTATATAGAAGCAGCTATATAGAAGAGAAGGAGAAATGAAGGAAAATGTAAACAGAAAGAAAGAAAGAGTCAGGATGATAGGCGGTAAATTAATGGAAAAGGGATAGAAAAAAAGTAAGGAGACTAGAGTTGATTAAATATAAAAGGAAGAAAGGGATTTGAGAAAGAAGAGGAAAGGAAGGAAGGAGGGAAGAATGTAGGGCAGATAAGGGGAGGAAGAAATGAGGAGGAAAGTAATCGGCTGGAGAAGACAAGAAGGTAGGGTGAATATAGGAGCAAAAGGGAGGTGTAAGATAGAGGAAGGGTATAGAAGGAAGGAAGGCATAGATAGATAGGTAAAGGAAGGCATAGATAGATAAAGGAAGGCATAGATAGATAAAGGAAGGCATAGATAGATAAAGGAAGGCATAGATAGATAAAGGAAGGCATAGATAGAAAACAAGGAACAAAGAACATACTAAAAGTGAGTGTTAATATATATAGATGTTTATATAAGCTATAGCCTATAAATATACTGTAGAGGAAAGTAAAGGTGCATTGTTTTTATCAATTATTGTATATACCTTTAATTGTATTGAGTGTACAGTAATTAAGGTTTGTGTGTTCAGTGTATGTACAGTCGGCAGCATAAGTTCGCTTCATTTCCACCTACGTATGAATTAGCTATAGTGATGTTGTAATACAGTTTTGATGAAGAGAGGATAGATATAGTTCTCATATGGTAAATAATATATGTTGTTAGAATAAAAACTGGTTCAGAATGCAACTATCTGGTCAAATTAGCAATATTAAATACATTAGATGGACGCTAATTTATGCTGCCGACTGTACAGTAGTAGTGATTGTGTTTAGCTCTGAGGGTCTTGGGTAAATAGATAGCAGATGCAGTGTTTACTTTTTATCCTGGTGAAAATATACCGATTTCCTTCTAAGTAATAATATGATCTTAGATACGCGTTTCTTTTACAATCTTATGTTCATAATGTTGTAGAAAACTACTATAACTCCGTAGCTGTTTATCTCTTCGTTACAGTTTGTCTTAAATAAGCGACCCTGCATGTGATGTAGTCAGAAAATTGGAGGTAAGATGAGTCCTTCAATTACTGTAAAGAAACACCACCTCTATGGAATGAGTTTATTTCGTGGTGTAGTCAGGAGGAATCAGAAGCCCCTAAAGGAGGAATCAGAAGCCCCTAATTCTCATACATGATCACAGGGTTCTTAATTGGTTTGTATTACATTTACCGAAATTGTCAAGAATTTACATGATGAAATCTATGCACCTTCACCAAATGAAAAGAGATAGAGTTTAGTGTATAGTGTGTAAGATGTATAGTAGTGATTGCATGGAGTGTATAGTGTATAAGATGTATAGTATAGTGTATAGTGTGTAAGATGTATAGTATAGTGTATAGTGTGTAAGATGTATATATAGTAGTGATTGCATGGAGTGTATAGTGTGTAAGATGTATAGTATAGTGTATAGTGTGTAAGATGTATATATAGTAGTGATTGCATGGAGTGTATAGCAGTGATGGTATAGGCGTGGGCCAGGGTGCAGTAATTTCTCACCCTACATTGAGACCATGTTGAAGGAGGGAAGGAGAGGGGAGACACGGAGGGAATGAATGTCGCAGAGACAAAAAAAGAGGAGGGAGCCAAGAGGGGAAGGAGGGATGCACACAAAGGGAGAGGGGCAGAGGATGTCAGATTTATAAGAAAGTGGGAAGGGAGAGGGGAAGACGAGAGGGGAGACGGAGCATGTGTGAGGGAGAGAAAGTAGAAGAGAGAGATATTGGGACGGACGGAAGGGGTGTGTGAAGCAGCAAGGAAGGGAAGGAAGGAAGGAAGGAAGGGCATTGCAGTAAGGAAGGGAAGAAAGAGGGCGAATTAAGGCGCTTCTCTCTGTGTGTGTGTGAGAGAGAGAGAGAGAGAGAGAGAGAGAGAGAGAGAGAGAGAGAGAGAGAGAGAGAGAGAGAGAGAGATTGGGACGGACAGAAAGGATGTGTGCAGTAGCAAGGAAGGAAGGAAGGAAGGAAGGGAAGAATGAGAGTGAGTTGAGAAGTATTGCCTTGTGGCTGGTCTTGACTACAGAACACACAACCCTGCATCAGTCTGTAATAACACACAAGAAGATGGTTGCATGGTTATCTCACCCACCATTTTGTTCAGAACGCTTGAATCCGTTTCCTTCATTATTAATTTAGTTCATTCCTCTTTATACATGCATCAGTTTCCTTCATTATTAATTTAGTTCATTCCTTTTTGTGTACATGCTTCAGTTTCCTTTCTTATTTGTTTTCCTCAGTTTTGTATCAGGTTGGACTTGCCTTTCTTCCTTGATATTTGTACTTTCTTTTATTTATTCCTTCATTCCTATTTTGCCTTATTTGATTGAACCTTCCTTCCTTCTTTTCCTACATCTTGCTGTTTGTTATTTGATTGTTGTTGTTGTTGTTGTTGATTAGCTTGGCCAGTCACTTCTTGGCCAATTACTTCACTTAATTAAACGTTAATTCAGCAGTTGTTATAGTGTAAATTTCCGATGGTTATTTATGAACTTTGATATCAGTGAGAAAGATTATTATTAGTGAACAATTTAGTGCTCACCATCAATCTACCACATGTAGACATTTTGACAAGCGTATGTTGTTATTCCTTAGTTGGAGATTAAAGGAGGTATTGTGTTCTTCTTCTGTTAGTGTACGTTTGTGTGTGTGTGTGTGAATTTTTATGAGTTTCTCTGTGCGTGTGCCTGGAGTTATGTTTTGTGTTTGCGCCTTGGTCCATGCCGGGGCGGGGCGGGGCAGGGCAGGGCGGGGCTAGGGGAAGGTGGGAAAGGTGGCGTTCGTGTTGTTGTGACGAGGAGGAAGCAGTGAGGGTGTGGGGTAGGGCGGGTCTTGTACCTCCCTGGCCCCCTTGCATACACAAATATAAACCTCCCCTTCCATTCCACTCCTTCCACTCCCCTTCCACTCCTTCCACTCCCCTTCCACTCCCTCTCATTCCACTTCTCCCATTCCAATCCTTCTCCCCTTCCACTCCTTACCCTCCTCTTCCACTCCTTACCCTCCCCTTCCATTCCCCTTCTTCCCCTCTCCTTCCACACCTTCCATTCCCCTTCCACTCCTCTCCCCCACCTTTCCCCTTCCACTCCTCTCCCCCACCTTTCCCCTTCCTCTCCCCTCCCCCACCTTTCCCCTTCCTCTCCCCCTTCCACCCTCCTCATGGCCTGACTGCACAAATTCTCATCGAAGGAATAATATTTGGTGTTACGTGAGGCTGTGAATTATTGATCACACTAGAATGCTTTGGCTCGTATTCCACCCCACAGCCTTGCCTGGTCTTATAGTGTTGGGAAGTCATGGAAAAGGTGTCAGATGAATGGATAAAATGTCAACAACTGGGTTAAGAGGATAATATTATCATTTTGAGTCACATTTAATTAATAAGAGGTTTGTTGATTCCTTCATAGTTATACTTAAAAATTGATTCCTTCATATTTATACTTAAAAATAAAATCAGCAGACTCCATCTACTACATTAAGGGGGTAATTCTTTTTTTTTTATGGTACTTTGGAGTGCCTTGATTCCTCCAAAGTATATACGCTAGGAAACAGGACCAGATGAGCAAAAATAATGGTGTTCTGTTGGTTGGAATAGTTTGGAGGATTCAGTTGCTCCAGAATTACCAATACTTTAAAACTTCCCCCTTTATGGATCTTGTTGTTGTGTCTGAGTGATTTGAAGGAATGTCTTGCCTTCAATGTTGCCTGCCCTGCATTAACCACTTACGTTGTCTGTCATAGCAAATTGGTGACTTTAGAAACCTCCAAAGAACGCCACAACATAAAATCCGTTTGGTGACTTCATTTGGAGGACACAGAAACGTCCAACTTACCCATTAACTATTAGTCCCTTTTAAATATTGAACACTATAGATATGCTGTTGTTGTGTCTCCCTTCTAGACCACCTTATTTATATATCTATATTGAAAAGTATAGATGTATGATCATTATTCCTTAAGAGCCCCAGGAACAAGAAAGGGAAGATAGGTTGTAGGATTGATTATAAATTTAGCCTGCTGTTGTAGTTAGGGTTTGTTTTTGTTTTTTGTTCTTTTTATGGAGGTAATGGAGGGTTGCCGATTCCTCCAAACTATGTTACCAAACAGACTTGTACTGTACCTGGCATACTTGTATAATAAGTCTGTTTCGGGGAATATTTTCTAAATATTGCATTAACGTACTTGCAATATGACTGAGTTTATGACAGTACCGATACTTAATGTTAGTAATTGAATTAGTAATTAGTATGAATACAGCATTATTTTTTTATTAAGGAGTAACTCATACACACACACACACACACACACACACACACACACACACACACACACACACACACACACACACACACACACACACACACACACACACACACACACACACACACACATACACACACACACACACACACACACACACACACACACACACACACACACACACACACACACATCGTCCTTGGGTTGTTCTGGCATCCAACTACGTACATTCCGAGGCGTGTAAAAGGGGGAATCGCGCTAAAAATTCGGTAACCCTGGTTCTCCCTACACTTTTATCGTTGACATCGTTGGTAGCGGTGACGGAGGACATTTGACGAGTACTAACACATCCTCAGCGTATGTTGGTCAGGGTGTTGTTGTTGCATCAAGTATCGTAGCAGGTCCCAGGGGGGTACAGGAGCCCCCACGGTAAAGTACTCCCCCCTCCTCTCCATCCCCCTATAGGTATATGGTTGGTTATAATACGATAGGGGATTGGTGTGTGTGTGTGTGCGTGTGTGTGCGTGCGTGCGCGTGTGCGTGTGCGTGCGCGTGTGCGTGCGCGTGCGTGCGAGATGAAACTACAAATGTGTGTATGTAAATTATTGTGATTTTACTAATGTGTGTGTGTGTGTGCATAAACAGGAGATCCTTCTCAAAAATTATACAGTACTTGTAATTAACAGCAAGCGATTTTATAAATTTTGTAAGAGGATGATTCTGGTTGACGAAGAGTAAATTTTCTGTATTTAATTTATCTACTCACCAAATGAATAACTATTACACTTTATCCCCTCAATCCACCACTGCCATGCCCACCAACACCTTCACTCATAATATGTTTCTGAACCAAGCTGGAGATCTAACTTATTATTATTGTCTGTATTTTATAGTGAGACAGGTAGTGTTCACATATACCCTTCACCCATCATTGTTCCCATTTACACACACACACACACACACACACACACACACACACACACACACACACACACACACACACACACACACACACACACACACACACACACACTTGGTGTGGAGGGAATTTTGGTTATGGGGTAATAAAGTCTGTTCTACTATATCCTCCCAAACTGTGCTACCCAACAGACTCATTGTATTGGGATGATGACCATAAATACTCTGTTTTTAGGAAGATTGTGATGTCTTCTGTCTGTGGAACCAAACAACCACCTTCAGAATGGAAAGTGTTTCTTGGCAGAGTTTGAAGGACTCTGTAACTTACAGTTTTCTGACACTATGGTAGGATCCTTAGTTAAGGGTCCTTTGATGTCGTCGGTGAATTGGATAGAATCATAAACTATTTTGGTACCTCCCATCATTGCCACAAAACAATATCTATTTGGAAGGACTCTTGTTTCGTGATATAGTTTTGATGAACGAGTAGCCGCCTACAAATCACAGACGTAACAATATCCTTAAATCACATGAAATATTTATCAGTCATAATACATTTGTGAAGGAGATTACCAGCCGAGGCGGAATGGAGCGGTCCAAGGTTGAAAATCCTGTTGTTGTAGCAGAAATAATTATTAGTTTACACACATAATTCCTAAAGTCCTTGCTGATGGAAATTATATCACACTTAAGAAACAATAGATAGCTCACTGATATTATGTTAGTGATGTTGTGTTCAGTTAAAGGAGAGTATATATATATATTATCACATAATATTATCATTATCTTCAGTGAGTCAGAGGTTTGTTATACTTGTTAAAGCTATTAGTAAGTAATTAACTATACATGAAAGGTATCATATTAGAGTTCCGATGAGTGAGGTTAGCTTTATGAAGGTTACGACCCGTGAGTGATTGTATGGGAAGTTCTGAATGGATTTGTGTGTGTGTGTGTGTGTGTGTGTGTCAAGGGAGGGTTGAGTGGTGGTGGTGATGGTGATAGGCGAGGACGAAGGGTGATGTACAGTAGGTACGAGAGAGGAAGGGTGAGGGCAAGACGGTGGAGGGAGTGGAGGGAAACAAGCGACAAATGGGTAGGTAGGACAGTGTGTGGGAGGGAAGGGAGGGGATAGCTAACCGGGGAGGACTTGAACAATGGTGAGGGGAGGGAACAACAAGGCAGGGTGGAGTGTGAGTGGGCGGAGAGGGCTGGCCTGGGAAGGCTTGCCAGGCTGTGAGGGAGGGCTGGTTGGGCAGGGCTAGGCTGGGCAGGACACGTCAGGGTAGGTAGGGGTGGAGGTAGTGTGACTGGGGGAGGGGGCGGCGGGGCTGACACAGGGCCCTGTGCTGTAATATTGAGGCGACCAGGAAATGCTCTCCTTGTCAGCATCGCGTCCTGCCGTGTCCTCCTGCGTCAGCTACAAGGCAGCAGCGACGCCCTCTCTTATTCATACGCCGCTCCTGAACATTCACGGGGGAGCCTGGCCGTGTAGCGGGGGAGCCAAGCCCTCCATTGTTTTGCAACCCGGGGGAAGGCACTGCTATTGTTGCATGGCCCGGGCGTGTTGCTTCAGCGTTGCAATGCAGCTTGGTCGGGGTGTGAAGGTGTGGCCCCTCCCGCTTGCAAGATTGTAGCTCCCGTCTGAAAGATATTGGCCCGACCAGATGGCATGACGGACCATATTTGTTGCATCGAGAGGGGTCCGCGGTGGTCAATAATTTCAGGACCTCGTGTATATACCAAAGCGACCTGTATTTTTGCACAGGGTCGTCGGTGGCTGGCTGGCCGGTGGGTAAATATTGAGTCTTGTGCCTTATTCTTGTATCCTCCTCCCATTATGGTGGAAGGGGCCAGCCAGGACCTGACACTGCCACCACATGCCTCAGTAAACACGTTCATCTGTTGCTTTGAACTTTTATTGGGGAGGTGGTCAGGTGTTCTCTTGTCCTTCTTGGGAACACATCGCCTCATGGTCGGCGTCTTTCTTCAGAGACGGTAGAGTGAGGAGTGTAGTTGTTATTGTTTTCTGTGTGTGTGTGTTTCATTTCTATTATATCAACCACTCTCTTCTGCATTCGAAGGTGGGAGTCAAAACAATAGTGAAATCCTAACCAAAGTATTTTTTTAATGTCTCAATTTCTTTTGCTGGAGATGTTACTCTCGAAATCTAAAAGGAAAATGGTTTAAGCTGCTATCACAACTGCTCTGCTCCCTTGGATATATATTAAAGTTTCTTCCTTCTTCAAGTTTCAATAGATAGGTTTACTCCGTTCTTCCATGTACCCGTTTGAAAAAATTAAACTCGAATTAAATGACAAGAGTAAACATCAGGGCTTGTAGGAGTGTTATGGTGTTGGCACATTTAATTAAGTCTATTGCTCCAAACTGTTTCAAGAATTAAACAATAATTCATAAGTTTGGTCTTTCCTTGAACAAGTAAATCCGTCTAGGGATAGTCAGAGAAAATTGGAAAAGTAGTTCAGTCATTGTTTTATAACAGTTAGTAATACAAACACTGGAACTATTTGGCTTTGCAAGATAGAAATTATCAGAGAAACTGAACTTGCACTTGCTGAAAACCGATCGTCGTTTCTTCAGTAAATAATGTGAAATGTGAGTCTCTCTGCTGCTTAGGCCGTTCACATCTAGGCTCTGATTATGTCGTGTTTTAATTTTCATCTTAGTGGGGGGATACTGTTTGGGTGCAAGTCCCCAGTCAATACCGTGTGTGTCCTTCTGTGTTACACCTCTAATGTTTGTTCTGCAGCGAGATTATGTTGAGACTGGCGAGGGGTAACTGTATTATGCACCGGGAAACCCTCTGCCCTGCACTACATCATATTCTCTATTGTGGGAGGAATATTGAGGGTGTAAGAGAGAGTGAGTGAGTGGTGGAAGCACCTTTGTGTACCGATGACATAAGGTCTAGATGGCCGTGGGTTCGTTAGGTCATCAGCCATGCACTGCCCCTCATCAGCCAGTTCTATATCTTGGCCGGAGGTCGTGTTGACACCGCCTCCCCTGGTTTTATATTTTGTGCAGCGCTGCCAAACTTAGACATCATTTATTGGACACAAAGTATGAGCAGATGGCGGGTGTCGTGGCGGCCGAGGTCACCTGCCGCCGCTGCCACTCCTCGCTCCAGGCTGAATTTTGCACCGGAGGTCAGAGGGCGGCGCCTTCCCATCGTGTCCCGTCGCCGCAGGATGGTGAATCTGGGAGGTGGACTGGACTGGGGAGTGAGTGAGTGAGTGAGTGAGTGAGTGGGGTAATTTGCGTGGTTGAGGTGAGGTGTAGCCTGGGGAGGGGGACCTGGTCGCATTATAGCCTCCACCACTTAGCGTCGCCTGCCGCCACCAAGGGCACAACACCTCAACTCACTTCACTTCACTTCACTGCACCTCATTTTACCTCACTTTACCTTTGCTTTCATTGCCCCTCGTAACCATGGCTTGCTTCTCGTCTAAATCTTACGGCATTTTTACGTCACATCACCTTACCTCGCCTTGCCTGTTGTCACCCGAGTTTACATCTCGTCACCTTATCATGTCCTTACCTGGCTTTATGTTTCCTTAGAATATCATTCGTCACTTTACTTTATTGTATCATTCAGTTCCTTACTCTTTTACAGTTATACGTCACAATATACAATATACGAAGTTAATGACGAAGTTAATGATGCACAAGGTATTTCTATAAGATTTTTGGTACATAAAAATTGCTCTATATAATTATATAATACTTGAGCAATGAACAATCACATCATGTCCCCGGTGCATGTGTGTCTCCTACCATCGAAGTACTGAAAGACTAAATGACTCACCATATTACCAACATCCATTTCACGGACACAAACACCACCACACATTATAGATACCAGGCAAGGAGGAGTGCCGCCGCCCCCCCCCCCACCTTACCGTCCCTCATGCAGCTGTGGCCAATAATACAGGAGGCTGAGGGGACGGGAGGTGTGAGGGGGGCGAGGCAGAAGGGGGCCGAAAACACGAGAGAGGGTGTGAAGGAGAAGGCTGGTGAAAAGAGAAGGTGGGTGAACGGTGTGTGTGTTTGTGTGTGTGTGTTAAGGAAAGGAGGATGAGGTGGAGTGGTTGAGGTGATGATATGAGGAACGGGAGGAAACTTATAAGTGAGTGAGTGAGTGAGTGAGTGGAGTATGATGTGTGTTAGGAAGTAAGGAGATGAGTGAGTGGGATGTGTTGTGAATTGTGTATAAAACTTAAAAGGTGTTGAAGAGATATATGTTGCTAAGGAAAAGAGGGAGCTAGTGAATAAATTGTGTATCTTTATTAAGTGTGTGTGTGTGTGTGTGTGTGTCTAGAGGGAAGGAAGGAGGGGAGTAGCAGCGTCCACTTGGCCCTCGTTAACCTCTTGTAGCCAACCAATGACCCGAGGTAACCCCACACGTGCCCTAACTGCCTCTAGGGTCACCACGTGCCATCCTACACGTGCCAAAAATATGTTGCTTGTAAATATTTCCATCACACTATGTTTCCAAGTAATGAATAGTAGTCTTAGTTATTATCTAACTTGACTTGAGTTGTAGGGATGGGTGTGTGTGTGTAAGGGTGTAAGTGTAAAAATGTGGCAATCTTACCACTAGTAGTAATGGGTGTGGGTGTAAGGGTGTGTAATGGACTGACTGGCCTGGTAATTAGACAGCCAGCGCCTATGGGTCACGTGCCTCTTTCCTCTCCATTACTCACCACCTTCACCATAAACTATTCCTCGTGTTTATTCTCTGGTCCACACTTCCCCTCACTAAACCTTCACTCTAACTGCTTATGATTCTTGTGTCCCTCTTTCTCGTTTATGTCCTAACTATCCTCACTGTCTTCCCTTCACTATCTTCATTCTTAACTGTTCTTGAATTTTGTCTCTTTCTCTTTCTCACCTCTCTCTTCACTATACTCACACATCCCCTCACTAATTCCTCATTTTCCCGGTCCTTGATTATCTCGTCCTCACCTGTCTCACCCATTATTACCCTCATTCACTCCCCCACCATCTTCAGCCTAACCATCATCCCATCATCATCACCCCTCTCACCCAAACTACACCCTCATCTTTTCCCCATGCAGTATCTTCACCCAAACTTCTCCCATCATCCCTTCCTCATTGTCCATCCTGGTTTGGTTACTCTCACTCACTCTTGTCACCTGTATTCATATTCTCATCACTCTTCTGGTCATCATTTTATTACTTACGGTAGGTGTATTTACGATTCATATCCTTGATTGTATTTTACTCGTGTTATGTTTTACGTCTGAATATGTTATAATTTTTTTTTTATTATAAACGAGGAGAGTGTATGTTCATGCATGCTGAACACATTTTTGTAAAAGAATGGTAGTTTATCCACGAGAGAATACTCACAAATATTCCTCATTCTTCTCCCGAATATTCCCAGCACTGTGACTATTGATGTGACAGGTTTGTTGTTGTAACTTTAAGCTAAATGCTGAAACGATAAAATTTACGAGAGAACAATATTTTTTTGGTGACGGTACGTAGTTGTCTGAAATGCATGAGTGTTTTTTCCTCCTTTTTTGTGGAGGTGAGGGGGGGGGGAGGATTCCGGGAAACATTTATATTAATACTGTGGAAAAAGCAGCGGTGGCAACAAAATAGTGTCATATTTTAGAACGGCGTCATGGTCTGCCTCACCATACTTAGTCTTTTGAAGTTATTCCTCACATTAGTTACTTTTGAAAACAATCTCTGATATTTATGCTACCGTATAGATATACCAGAAGGGCACTTTTGTCTCTCATTACCGACTAAGTAGGGAGAGAAAATTTTATGGGCAGAGAAAATAGATAATTAGAATGAGGGGAAGGACAGAACTAGGGGCAAGGGCAGAACGAAATTAGGAGTGTGGGAATGGGAAGAACAGATTTTTGGGTCAGGGGAAGAACACTTTAGGGAAGGGTGCGGTCACTTCAGCCAAACTGTTTGGGCGGAAGTGGTGTAACTGGATGATGGTGGCCCTTCCCCTCCCTTCCCCTCCCTTCCTTTACCTTCCTCTTACTCTCCACATTCTTGAAATTCCCTCATAAACCTTTCCCAGTATTCCCTCTCTTCATCCCCCTCTTGTTTTCTACAATGCACTCATTTATTCCTTGCCTTTACCACATACCTTGTCTCCTTTATTCCATCCTACTTTGTGTCCTTTATTCCTTCCCCTTTCCTCCATATTTTCACTCCTTTAGTCCTTTCCTTTTACCACCTACGTTCAATTCTTTTTTCACCCTTATCCTCTTCCTTCCCGTTAGTCCTTTCATTCTCTCCCCTCTGTTCACGTTCATTCATCTCTCCACCATTACTGCCATTACGTTCGATCACCCTTCTTACTTCCATCACCCCTCATTCCTTTGCACCCCTCACCCCCACCCCCACCCATCACACCTTCACTATACTTCCCATCTCATCCATTAGTCTGAGTTTAAACCTTCACACTTAGGCTCTCTTTTGTTGGAGTTTTTTTTATTGGTGTTATATTTTCTTGTGAACACCGGCAGCTTCATGAGATTTGTTTTGGTAATTTTGCAAAGTAATGGTGCATGCAGGTGGTAATGTTGTACGTTGTTTGGCGTCTGTCTATAATTTCATAAACTACGAATGGTATGAAGCTTTAGCTGTAATACATATATAGGTTTCCATGTACTGGACAACTTTACTAGTATTCACCTCTCATCATGTATATACAGACGAGTTATTAACTACTGGGTTGTTCGACTTGTTTCAATGAATCTCACTAAAATTTGTGTTTGATGCTCAACTATGAACCATTTCCTTGTGTCAATTTTTCAATTCCTTGAGTGCGAAGGGAAAAGGAAAGTTGAAAAAAGAATCATTGTCTGAAGAGCAATTCATAATACTTACAAAATCTAATCAATATGTTATGTGCTTGATTGTTTACTAACTCTAGTCGCGACACATTAGTAATGTAAACTTTCTTTCTTTCCAGGTGAGTGATGTCGAGTTGGTTACCGTGCGATGATGTACAAGTGTGGCCTCAATCAGGTAGGATGAAACACTTACCAGAGGAATTTTAATATTGTTCATCTACTGTACATTAATTAGGTTCCACGTCAAGTTTGAGGATCACTTACCAAGGTGTCGGTGATACAATTTAATCTGCGGTCCTTCACGGCCGCTTTTGGTGATAATATCTAGTCTGTTAAAGTGGAACAAACTAATATTTCTCGGAATGTTTGCTTTTGCATGTGATCGATCGTATGTGTGTGTGTGTGTGTGTGTGTGTGTGTTTGCGCATATATTTATGTGGATCTCTCTCTATATATATAACACTATGGCTGTATCTGTATATGTATGTATGTATTGTTGTGAGTATATATGTATGCAGGAATGTGTATGTGATGGATGTTTGTTGGTGGTACTGCAGCTGGTGTTGTCCTGGTGACGTGTGTGCCTTGTTAGCTGTCAAAGATGGTACCCTGCTATGGCTACCGTCACTGCTACCGCTACTGCCTTCCTTCTTCTTGGGGCTGTAATGTCATGACGGATGCCGCTCATTTCCTGAATCTGTCCGACCCCGTGTGTGTGTTTATATTGCGGTCGACTGCCCAATTTGCTGTCTCCGGGTCTCTGTCATTTTTCTGTGGTTTGTGTCGCTCTTTCGTCACCGTCACTCAGTCCATCCATCCCCCTGTCTGTTCTTCCCACATGTCCGACTCCCAATTCTTAGCCGATTATGTCTCTTTTTCTTTTCTAGCTTCTACTCTTACCTGGCACCCTCTTTTACTTTGTCCCTCTACTTCCTGGCTTCCTTTCCTAACTAACCCCTTCGGTTTCCCTGTATATAGTAATATAAATAAGTACGGTGTCATTTATTTCATTCTAATATCATGTTTTGTGGTCCTATACCTTACACTCGCTGTCTCCTAGAGTACTCTGTATATATATATTCACCTGGCAGTACCATAACTCCTTAAGGTGACAAGAGAAACATGAGTGAAAGTAAGGGTTCAATGAACTTAGCAAGGGTAAGGGTCTTCATATAGATAATATAGGCTACAACAAGCGTAGAAATATGAGTTCGTAACATTTGGTAATTCTGGTGGCTTCATTAAATAAATAACATGTACAGATGCAGGAGAACGAGTTTCATAATTTTGTTAATAGTGAATTATTTACTCTGCAGCCTCGTCGGGTCAGTAAAATGTAAACAGATGAAGAATGAGTTGGATGTCTCTGGTAATGAATGGTAAGTGGCTTCGTCGCTGCAGTAAAAAAGTTAAACACATGAAGAATGAGTTCGATGTTTTTGGGTAATGGAGAGTGGCTTCCTGGGCACGCCGTTGAAAGCTGGCAGGGATCCATCACACGTCTGCCTCAACACACTCTAAATAATGCCTGGTGGGGGTTGGTGGGAGGCAAAGGAAGGGGATGGATGGATGTTGGTGGCGACGGTGGTGGTGGTGATGGTGGTAATGGTGGTCTCTTTGGGTTTAGAAGTTGGTGTGTGTGTGTGTTAATATAAATTACCGTGGGAGAAAATGCACGAAATATGAAAAACTCCGCATGTACAGTCGCCGACAATAGCGACGTCCCTCTCCTTGACTCCTATGAAACCCACAGCCAATACTTCCGTGTGGGTGGAGGAGGAAGGCAGCTAGTGGGTGGGTGAGAGGAGGCTGAGTTACTTTTAAATTAATTATAGGAAAATGATCATAGTATAGAAACCAAAGTCGAGGCGCGGTACATAATCCTTGACAACACTTCCCCTTACCTTACACCCTCATCGTGTCGTGACTAAACCTACAGTGTGATAACCTAAACTATCATAAGGGGATTATTAAAAGGTAGATGGACTAAGTGATAAATTTAAGCCATATTTAATTGTTTGTGTTGCTTTTTAATGTTTGTTGTTACAATAATTATTCATATGTATAATTTTGTCTTGTATTCCTGGTATGTGTTTGGGAGGCATCATCAACTTTGTCTATTGAATCCGTTATTTTTGTGTATTATTTATAACTGCATTTATGTCAGTGTTGATAATATTATTTCTATTTATTTGTATTTCTATATCGAATTGCTGCCAGACCACTACTGGTTTTGAACTAAATCGGCTGTAGTTAGTCTTGGTATAATAACAGACAGCAACACACTACAAGATACTCAGCAGGTTACTAACTTGGATGTTAAAGAAAATAAATTATGATTTTTGTGTTAAAATTTTACAGTAGCCTAATCATGGTGTGCAGTTTTAATGTTGTTGGTCCACCACTAGTCACCAGTTATAAGGGGTAATTTTGTGTTGGCAATTCTGAAACAATTAAATCCTCCAAACTATTCCCAACAACAGAACACCATTATTTTTGCTCTTCTGGTCCTGTTTCCTACCATACTTTAGACTTTAGAGGAATCAAGGCACTCCAATGTAACAAGAAAGAATTACAACCGTAAGGGAGGAATATATTGTTGTTAAAATGATGGACTGGTGATTCCTCCAGATTATGCCACGAAACAGATCACCTATTAGTGACACTGGGGGCGTCTGTTTCCTGGCATTGTTTGGAGGAATCAGTTGCCCTCCAATTTACCAACAAGATATTCCTCCTTTACCACTAGAGCGGCCATCACACTGACACATATTTTCCGTCCGTCTTCAGGCCATCCCGGGATTTTTTCAATGCTCCTGTCTATTTTACGGAATATTTTGGTACAATCTGTAGTTGTACCGAAGGAAATCTGACCCGAGAACGAAGGATTAGATACGCACGACGAAGCAAATGGGTGTTATATTCCCTGGTAGACATATAGCGGCGGCGGAGAGGCGGCGGCGGCGGCGGCGGTGACGGCAAAGCATTGAGAGACAGTAGACGGAGGGGAGAACCCAGGGTTCATATATCTATATGAACCCTGGGAGAACCAATGATATTAACGGCACCAACAAGAAACGATAATATGCAATACTTATGATATATTGGAGAACCTCTAAATCCTCCAATCTTGGTGAAGAAGTATATCTAAATTATAGTCGCCTCAACAAATTACGAAATAAATAAAAAAATTACAAAATGCCAGAGAACTACTCAAATATGCTATTATAAAAATAGTTTGTCCAATTAAGGGTTGATTTAAGAATGAAAGAATACCACCCAAGGACCGGAAGACCCTGTAAGACGAAGGAGAAAGTGATAAAGAGGTGGTTGGACAGCAAATACCAAGGAAATAAAAGGAATGGAGGGACAGTTGAAGAATTGAAAGGGACGGCTTGACATGAGAGGAGTCCAGCGGGAAGAATCAACGGGAACCAGTTATACCATCATCCTTTACCTTAGGTTAGGCCGTTAGGGTAACACACGAGTAGTACCTTTACCTTCACCTTAGGTTAGTCCGTTAGGGTAACACACGAGTAGTACCTTTACCTTCACCTTAGGTTAGGCCGTTAGGGTAACACACGAGTAGTACCTTTTACCTTCGTCTTCCGTTCACAGTCCTTCACGTACCCTTGTTCTATAAATTATATACTTGAGGGTGTCCTGTATTCCTTACGCAATAAGATGGAGAACGGAGAAAGCATTTGTTAACTTGAAAACGTAGCCAATTTAAAGAGGTGTGGTTCCCCACAGAAGGAATGTCGTAAACATTTAATAATTTCATTTTAAGGGAAGGCAATAACTAATTATCAATTAAATGCACAGCGTAAACAATTACTGTACTACAATTTTTTTTTTTAATATTTTAATGTAATAAGAAAATTGGAGGTTAGCGAGTTCTTCAAATATTGGCACGAAACACCAGGAGCTTGTTTCGTGGCATGGTCAGGAGAAATCAGAAACCTCCAATTTTCATAAACGATAACAGGATCCTTAATTCAACCTTAAAACTGATTGAAGTAAAGCAATTTGGACGAAACATAAAGATACCCCAACAAATATCAAGGTACAACGAACATTATAATGGTAGTAACTGTAACAACACCTTCATGGGTAACAAACATTACAATGGTAGTAACTGTAACATGGGTAACTAACATAATGGTAGTAACTGTAACATGGATAACAGACATTACAATGGTAGTAACTGTAATAACACCTACAGTCGTGAGTCACTGCTGCCTATTCCTCTGGGTCAGATATTCCTCTCACACCTTTACCTAGAATTATACTTTTCGTTACTGTGTGTACTGTCAGAATTTTCACACTGTTGACGTTACCTGATACTCCCTGTAATTTATAGAATACGACTTGTTTATTTATTTCTCTGCAAACATATATATAAAATTTGTAAAGTGTCTACGGTGAATATGAATTTTAAATTAATACGTTCAATACAGTTTTACATGGCTCTGTGTGGTAAAATACAAATGAATGGAATAGTTCATAGTACAGACGTGTGTGTGTGTGTGTGTGTGTGTGTGTGTTGTCACGTTATGGATTAGTTAAGAAAATGTGGGATAAATCTGGTGGTGTTGAGGGAAGTGACATGATAAATGTTGGGCCATTACCCGACCACAGGCACCGGGGTCATGTTACCAGTGCCACATGTCACACACACACACACACACACACACACACACACACACACACACACACACACACACACACACACACACACACACACACACACACACACACACACACACACTATGCCGTAGAGCTGGACAACCTACCGTACATACGTTCACGTGAAAACGCCAGGTGTCATACAAGCCCCTGTGTTTTATGTGTGAACTTTTCTTTGCGGTGAAGCGAGAGTGTAGTGTTGTGGCTTCATTCTCATGTCCACCACCAGTTATATAAACAACGACCATGTATAGAAGAATATACATAACACATTCTGAATCATCTCGGAGAAATAACACCAGCATATTGAATAAAAGATCTCTGTCAGCAAAACACAGTCATGAATGGCTTCGACATCTAAGGAATATTATAATACTTATTGATCTATACAACACGATAAAGTTATTCTTATCTTAGGTAGCTCCTGTATTAAGGAAGGAAATTATAATTCATCATAATTAAAACGACACAGCAATATTGTTATACTAATACTAGGCAGCTATGTTCGTGTGATGCTAATCAAATAAATGATTAAAACTCCGTGGGAAGCGCTGATCAAGGGTGAAGGGTGACAGACAGTGATATAGAGAAGGGTTGGCCCCAGTTCCTGACCTCTGGCTGGGTAAGGGTCACGGCGGGTCACGTGTCAGATAAACTGGCGTGACAGATTGTGACCGTGACCACAACCCCTGGCTAATGTTGTGATGGTGGTGGCCGCTTGACACCACCATTACCACGGGCTCTACTTTCATCATCGGTCAAGGGGCCACTCTTAAGCCAACTAACTCTTTTCCCGGTGTGTGACTGTGTGTGTGTGTACGAGTGTGAGTGGCTTTTATGTGTGTGTGTTTGTTTTGTGTGCGTCTGTGTGTGCGTAGTGCGTATGAGTGTATGTATGAATGTATGTAGAGTATGTGTGTAAGAGTGAGTGTACGAGGAGTAGGAGGAGGAAGAGGGCAGGCCCCATTTTTGCTAGGCGGACAACGGGGTGTGAGAGGAGAACAACCCCGTAAAACATGTGCATGTCTCGTGTTGTTGGCGACCTGTTGCAGCCTGGGGATTAGATGAGCCGTAAAAGAATCGTCCACTACCGATGTTGCGGGACGGGAGGGCCACGCAAGAAACTGGAGTAAACAAGTGACTGCAACAAGGCACATCAACAAGTCAGAGGAGCCAACATGAAAGGGGCCATATCACGTTGGGAGTATTTTTATTTTCATCTCTGTGGTTAGTCAGTCTTTCTTAGGGTTGTATCATCCGTCTGCCTACTTAAGTTTCCAGAGAGCTATAGTGTATAAACAAGATGGAGAAAATATAGCCAGGAAATTAAAGATGGATAATATAGGAAAAGGTTGTCGGTGTGATAGAGCCTGTAGGTGGGGCTAGTGGTGCTGGTGTATTTGATTGCAGTGTCGCGCGCAGCATCTCCCACCTCCACTTGGCGCAGGTCATGGCGTCACCTTCCACCACCACCACCACCACCACCACGACAACAACAACAACAACGATGACGACGACGACGACGATGAGGCCAGCAAGCTACATGTCCGGGGTCACATTTTACTTTCTGGCCCTTCATTCATCATTTGGTTTCAGGGGTTGTCCTCTCAGCGCCAGGATGCGACCCCAGGAGAGTGTTGGTTTCACTTTCATCATTAATACATTCTGGGAAGGAAGTTGGATCAGTAACATTGTCAACTCGCGTATGAATGGATTATACATGTATATTCTTGTTTTCAGAGAGATATGTAACGGGTGATGCAATATAAACACCAGCATGTAATCCATCATTAGTAGATGTTTTCGCTCCATGTTTGGTTTCCAACACTGATGTCTACCTGTAGCATTTATGTAGATTATCATTTGATTTAGGGAAATTTGACTTGTAAATAAAGTATGGTTCATCATGTTTTGTAACTACAGATCATCTCATTCATTTCATTAATTGTTTATTATTGTAAGAGTTATATAAGAGTTCAGGTCACAGTCACTGAGTTACATTATGCACAGCCAATACATGTAAAAATGTCAACAAATAGCAAACTATTACAGACGATAATATAGAGATAAAACACGCTACCAACCCCTCCCCCCCTTCTCTCTCTCTCTCTCTCTCTCTCTCTCTCACACACACACACACACAGGCAGATATCACCCATGCCTCTCATTACTGATATCTGGTAACACAAGAGGCTGATACAAATGGTCGTACACCTCACATTCTTAGATTTTTTTTCCACCCCTCCAGCCTCACATAACCCTTCCTACTCCTCCTGTCCTCCCTCCTCCCTCATCACCTTACGCCTCCCTCCTTCCCTCCGTTATCCATAGAAGAGCTTGCCATCTCACCCCACCTCTCTCTCTCTCTCTCTCTCTCTCTCTCTCTCTCTCTCTCTCTCTCTCTTCATCTTCCCTCCGCAACTCCTTCTTTTCATTTCATTTCCCCTTCGTCTGCTATTTGTCTTCTCCCTTTCTTCGCGTCTCCCTTCTCCTCTCCCCCCCCCCCCCCCCATGCACACACACTTTCTTTTACTTCACTCCTCCCTTATTCTCTCTCTCTCTCTCTCTCTCATCGGAAGCCACAAACATTACGTACCTTTTCAACGAATTCGCGGAAGTCAATGGGTAATGTGCGAGGTGGGTGGTGCTCCACGGGTGACACTGGCTCCCTCATCCCATATGTAAGGGACACAGCATGGGTGATGGTGTCTGGCAGGGGGACCAACGTGGCACTCATGCACTCTGCCTTTCCCTCCAATCCATCTCTCTCTCTCTCTCTCTCTCTCTCTCTCTCTCTCTCTCTCTCTCTCTCTCTCTCTCTCTCTCTCTCTCTATGTAGCTAACTGCATACATACTTGCCCTCTGCTTCCATATTCCTCCCCATGTCTCCTGTTTGTCACTTCTCATTCTATCTTCATCTCCTGTTCTCTCTTTCTCTCATTTCCTCCACCACCTACCTACAATTCTGTAAATATCTCCCTATAGACGCTCCACATCCATACTACTCTTCCCCACTTCTCTCTCTCTCTCTCTCTCTCTCTCTCTCATATGTTGTCTTCCCTCTCTCCCTTGTTCACTCCCTTCCTTGAATACCCTCCTCCCTCCCACCTGCCAACCTACACTCCCCTTCCATACTCCCTCTGTTTTTCACTCCTCTCCCTCCCTTCCCTCCTCATCACTCACCCCTCTCTCTCCCTCCCTTCCCTCCTCATCACTCACCCCTCTCTCTCCCTCCCTTCCCTCCTCATCACTCACCCCTCTCTCTCCCTCACCTGCCTCGTTTCTTCCCCCATCACCGCCTACGGCTCTATCTCCTTCAGTTTGGTTCTTTCGTTATTTCAATAATAATCATTCACATATGGGTAACTCAATCAATTTACTGACTAATTTTATCACGTTCATAATACGATGTTATTGCTTTGAGTTGTGTGTATCCTTTTGTTGCAATTAACAGATGATACTTAACCTATTTATTGGAAAGTTTATCAGCTAAAGAACAGAAGGAAGCTGTCAAACTCTTACGTGAGTCACCCCTATATGGATAATTAATATTGACCACGACTGTATATACCTTCCTACTCTTCCAACCTACCACCCTACCTCCCTTCCATACTCGTCCCTGTATTTCACTTCTCTCCCTTCATATCCCCTCCCCAGGAGATCCATTTCCCTCCCTTCTCTCGTCATCACTCACATCTCTCTCTATGCATCATCACACGTCACTCCGACAATCCCTGTAATCTGTTTAGTAATACTATAAAAGTAAAATGCACAGTGAAAATATAAACTTTTATTCAAGGCGGCATGTTTTTTCACTACGTTTCGCTTCTGCTTCTTGACCTGAAGAAGCAGTAGTGAAACGTCGTGAATAAAGGCTCCTCCTCATATGTTTCACCAGAATGGCCTCTTGTCTTACAGGTGAGGTATAAGGCTTCCCTCTACGTCAGGTATTAAACTCGACTCTAGTTTGTTTTATACAAGTGTAGCCTAAGTGGATGAGCCTCACCTCTACTGCTTCACGAGGCGTCATAACTATCTCACAGATCAACCTCACAAAACCTACCACCCCCTTACCCATGTCCAAGTAGGTCTGTCACTCCCTCACCCAAGCTATATAGTCGATAGATTTACATACATAATTATACGGTTAGAGAAAACATTGTTAGGGGTTTATATTTTTTTCCATCCAGGTTTCATGATACAGTTTGGAGCGGACTATCTTACCTTTGGTGTTGTCTTGCACTATCTTTGCGAAATTTCGACATATTCCATCTAGTTTTGAGACTTGAGAAATTTGGAAGATAATGTGTGTGTTCACATGTAAATACTAGACAGAAATGCGGATCCTTGTTAATTTTCCTCAGTCAATTATTTAACGCGTTTCAAAACATACACACTTCTAACACATTAACCATATCCATGAACTTAGTGAACCAGGTTGTCATCAAATTAGACTATATATTTGCAGTCCAAAATATGTATTCATTCCTATTCGGATCATCAATACTACATTATTAAGAGTTTCCAATTATGGCAAGAATGAAAAGTGGAAATGGCTCAAGTGATTTAGCATAAGAATATATAGATACTCCAACATCACCCGGATACACATTTTTGCTTGCAACTGTTCATGTATCACTCATAGACTATTTATTATTTCCCCCACTGTCTGAACCACGAACAAACACCTTTTTTATAGACTGCAGAAGTAAAGTGAAAAAGATAGAAATACAATCCTGTTTCATACACCTGTAGACAAATGTATTCTCTGCTGTCTGAATCGCGGTACACCTTTTGAAGACCGACGACGACAAAACAGGACAAAAGTTAACAAAAAATCCTGTTGCACCTCAAGACAAGTTTTGTGTACGTCGTCGACACTATACTTGGTGTGATGAAGTTGTTTGTTGTCCGTGGTGCATGCAGACTGTGGGAATTAAAACTCGTCTTGCTAAGCTGAGAAAACACCCGACAACCAACTAGAAAATATCGCCGCCTCACTCGGAAACAACTTGCCACAACCCGCCCATTTTCACACACACACGCACGCACACAATTCACGGTTTTCTACTGTTTTTTTTTTATCTCTCACTCTACTACCATTCTTACTCCAAAGAGTTTTCAAGAGTGTTTTTGTCTTCTGTTTCCTATTACATTCTGATGATAGTTTTGCCTTGTCTTCATAGGTATAGGTACTTGAAAAGACTTGTTGTTGTTGTGTGTGTGTGTCTGTGTGTGCGTGCTTGCGTGTGTGTGTGTGCGTGTGTGTGTGTGTGCGTGTGTGTGTTCGTACTAAATTTTTACTGTATCATCATCTTTTACTGATGAGGCTGATGGTAGTGGAAGGAGAAGTGTATGTTCCCATTGTCAAATACAAAATGTACCCCGTATTTCTACGAAGAGAGAATCTAGTGTTTGCAAGAGGGTTATGTTATATTAGCTCAGGGTCGGTACTCGCGATTATATGAATACGCTTCAATTGTACAAGAACTAATATAAATTGTGTATGTCTCTCTTCGAAGCTTTAATAATTCTCAGATCCCCCCCAAAAAGATGACACGGATCGCTTTGTCTCAAGAATATAGAACCACAAGACTGAGTTTTCAAGCATTTTGGAGAGGAAGCAAGAAAAATTACACGATTTATGCTGCCTATAGTACAGTTGTTAAGAGCCAATGCAAGGAGGAGATAGAAAAGGTGAATCATCGATAACATTAAGTATGATCTGAAGGACACGTGACTAGGAAGGAAACTTGAGGAACAGACTTGGCACGTGTGGCAGTCATCAGTCAACCTTGTCATCACTGCCTCTCTCTGCCATATGGTATTAGGACCGTGGCACTAGTTTTAACTTTGTCTTTTTCTCTGACGTTTGCCTTTTCGGTACCGCCTTTTCTTGGCCTCTCTTTCCCTCCTCTTTATCGTTTACCTCATGTTGTTTCCTTTATTTGCTTAACATCTTGTGTCCTATTTTATAGTTTTCCGTATTATTCCTTTTCTGCCTCCATCACACAATAATGTTCATTCGTGATACGTAATTTCTGACCAGAGACGAACGGCAGGCAACACACACACATACATACCCTGCATTCGAACTCAGCCTCTAAAGGTGTACTGGGTCGGGAAATGAGCAATACCAGGCGATTCGAAGCTTTATGCTCCTCACACCCTGGTCAGAAATTATGTATCACGAGTGTACACTCCTTTGTCACTCCTTTTCTTATTCGTCCGAGCTACATATTGTATGGTGTCACTGTCAGGTTCTCCCTCCCACATCTATACCATCAGTCATCAGCCACCTGAGGTCTCACACCCGGGACAACCTCACACACAAGTTTGTTTGTTTTGTAAAAGTGTAGAAGAAACCCTGGTGAGCTCCTATGTTCCTCCTCCTCCGTTACCTTGTAAGCATAACAACATAACATAACTTTCCTCTTAACATAATCATCATTGATATTGTATAAAGTTTATTTATATTGTTTTTAAATCTTTTTCTGGCTAGATGTAGATTGGACAAAAAAAAACAAAAAAAAACAGAGTACAGTTGTCCCTATAGTTGCTTCTAAAGCCTGGTGAGATTATGTTGACAGTGATTGAAAGCCATGCACCCTGGGACTACTTGTGGTTAGAAGTGGTAAGCCAGGAAGAAGAAGAGATGGGAAGGGCGTGAGGAAGACGAGATTCGGTGGAAGAGTTAAGAGAGGCAGGCAGGGAGGGAAGGTGATGTGATGAGAGAGAGAGAGATGTAGGAATGGAGAAAAATACATTAGAAGGGATTAAAGAAAAAGGAAAATGATAGAGAGTAGGTTGATAAGAGAGAGGAGTGAAGATAGGAAACTGAGAGAAACATTATTGATTGATTGATGGATATTAGGCACCGCAACATCGAGGTCCTATAGCGCCAGAAAAAAGGTGATAGAGAGGTGTGACAGCAAGCAGGAAGGAAATAAAAAGAAAAGAGGGAAAGTTGAAGAACTGAAAGAAGGGAACCATTTAGTCTGGTCTCTCACTAGCAACCTTCCTAGCATGGGAAACCCTCTCTCCCCGAAATCGGGGCAGAGCAGGGGCCGGAGCGGAAAGGAATGAAGAGGAAGGAAGAGGGAGATGTACTGGTGACTGGGAAGGATTACTAAGACAGGGTAAGGGCTACTGAGGCCGTGACTCCTAGACAACCTCACAGGAAGCTAGAGCTGTATCTCTCTCTCTCTCTCTCTCTCTCTCTCTCTCTCTCTCTCTCTCTCTCTCTCTCTCTCTCACACACACACACACAGGAATCTTATACCAAGTGCCAGTCTCTCTCTCTTTCTTTCTCACACACACACACACAAACACACACACACACACACACACACACACACACACACACACACACACACACACAGGAATCTTACCAAGTGCCAGTCAGGTCCCGCCAGGTCGCGTGTCGTGTAAGCCAGACTTTAGCGTTTTTAAGCGAGAAAACTAATTGTTTGTGACTGAGGGGCCACGTCGCTTACAACATTCTTCTCACTTTACGCCACACACACACACACACACACACACACACACACACACACACACACACACACACACACACACACACACACACACACACACACACACACACACACACACACACACACACACACACACATACCCATACACACACACACACATACCCATACACACACACACACACGCACACATACCCATACCTATACCTATCTACCTTCATACCTACCTCAACTTCTTCATACATTGTACACTCGCAGTCTGACACACACACACAAACACACACACACTCTCGCATGCACGCAAAACATTCTGTAAGTATGGATAATAAGGTTGTTTGTTGGGTGGGGATGGACAGTGTAAATCCAGTTAGCCTCAGATATACAGTAAGTCTTCGGTGTTTGTGAGTGTGTGTGTGTGTGTGTGTTGTCACCTTGGTTCGAGCATAATATGGAGGGATACTGATTCCTCCAAACTCTACACGCAAAGAGACTAACTTAATTAAAGGGAGAGTATACTTTTGCTACATTAGAGCTCTTCGATTCCTCCAAAGTATGCCAGGAAACAGGACCAGATTAACAAAGATACTGTTGCTTGAAATAGTTTGAAGGAATCATTATCTCCAAACCTGCCAGAAGTCGACCCTACCTTTAAGTAAATAGATATAGGGGATGTGTTTTATAGCAAGTGTTTGTAGAATTATTTAGACGATAGTTCAACCCAAACATAATAAACCCCTTAATATTTTCCCACTGTATATATACTCGTATTACTTTGGTCATTGTGTATGTAACCGGACTAGTGTATATATTTATTACATGCAACTTTGATATGTCGTTTTTATTTTTTTATTATTATGACAAAGTTTATTAGGTTTCGGGACAAACTTTTTCGTGATTATATCGTATGTGCCAGACAATTAACAAGGATGAAAATATCTCAGTTTTTTCAGCAAATATCCCTCTCAGTTTATTATTAGGTTTTATACTCGTGTGGGAGGCTGGAAAATGTGTGTGTGTGTGTGTGTGTGTGTGTGTGTGTTGGAAGCAGCGGGGCGGGAGTGACGGTTGTGTTATTTGACGCCGGGCTGACCTCGAACCTCCCCTCCCCTCCCCTCCCCTCCCCTCACCATGCCACCCTTCCCCTCACTTACTTTCCCCTACCATTCTCTTCACTCCCTTCCCCTCACTTACCATCCCCTTCACTCCCTTCCCCTTCACTCCCTTCCCCTCACTTACCATCCCCTTCCCCTCACTTACCTTCCCCTACCATCCTCTTCCCCTCACTTTCCTTCCCCTTCACTCCCTTCCCCTCACTTTCCATCCCCTCCACCCCAACTTACCACTCACCTACCCTTGCCCTCCATCCATCTATCCATCCCCACACCCATCTCATCTTTGAACATTTCCCAATATATGCAATTATTATCATATACCAGATCTATATAGGCTATACACCAGTAATTAGTTGCCTCCATCACGTATACAGGATAACACAGATAAATTAGGCTACGTTCTTTAGTTACGTTCTTTATTAGCTCCGTTCTTCCATTACGCGACTCAGTAAAAAAGATTAGTAAATATATAATTATGTTTTGAGGATGTAGCAATATGGTGTTCATTTGGTGGTTCGTCATTCATAGATATTGTGTGTGTGTGTGTGTGTGTGTGTGTGTGTGTGTGTGTGTGTGTGTGTGTGTGTGTGTCACTGTAACAGCCACGTGCCAGGGCTCTGCAGGGGTGCTTCCGGTCAAGGTAATAATATGTGCCCCTGGGTGATTAGGGGGGGGAGGTGGAGGGGAGGGTGTGTAGGAGGGAGGACGAGGTTGAAGATGATGAGAGTAGAGGGATGTGTGTGAAGAGGAACAGAAGAATAATCGGAAAATGTGAAGAGATTGTGAAGAAGAGATGAAGTGTGAAAAGAGATGGAGGAAGAGAGGAAAGGTTGAAGAAGGGAAGGAAAACTGTGGAAGGGAGAGGAAAATATGATGTTGGAAGAAGTATGGGAAAGTGTGAGAGGGAGACAAGGAAGAAAAGTGTGAGGAGAATTGAGACAGAGAGAGAAAGTATGATGAGAGTTGAGACAGAGAGTGAAGGATAGAGTGGTGGGTGTGTCAATGTGTCGCCAGGGTTGGTCATGGGACACATACACCTGGGTGGGGCACGAGGCTTGGCTCACCACCATACCAACATGCATCTGGACATGACCTCAACACCCCCACCCCCCTCTCTCTCTCTCACTCTCTTTCTTCCCTCCTTGTATCCCTCCTTCTCTCCCTCCATTGTCTCCCTCCATTTCCCTCCCTTGTCTCCCTCCATCTCCCTCCCTTGTCTCCTTCCATCCCTCCATCCCTCCCTTCTCCCTCCATCCTTTCCTTTCTCTTCCCTCCATCCCTCCCTTTTCTCTCTCCGCCTTCCCCATCTTCTCTCTCTCGCCCTTCCCCATCTTCTCTCCCTCCCTCCCCATCTTCTCTCTCTCCGCCTCCGTCTCTCCCTGGGGTCCTGACACTTCCTCTCCGTCCGTCATTACAGCCCTGAGGAGTAGTGGCACCGGAACAACCTGTAACCCGATGCTGTAGTTAGCCCTCACCACTACCACAACACCCACCTCTTGTAATCAATGCCTTTACTATCTCATAATGTTTTCACCAAGAGGTCCTTAGTTGTCTTCTGTTGTGTTCACTAAAAGGTGTCTAGTTGTCTCCTAAAATTGTCACGAAACTTTCTTTAATCGTCTGTTCATAATTATATTGTCACAAAACTTTCTTCAGTTGTCTCGTAGTGCTGTTACGATATTTTTATACAAACTTTCGAACTATGGTATTGTTTACATTCATTATTGTTATATTTCGAGTTTGTCATATCGCTCTACATTAAGAAACTCCCCATAGAGGATGTTTTCATTCAGTAAATACTATAAAATATGAATTTCTATATAATTATCTAAATGTGTGAGTGATTTTTATGCAGGTAACCTTCTGAGGACGAATTTATACTTCCATACTCTACCAGGGAAAAAACTAGGAAGTGGTGATTTAGGGAGTAACCTTGTGTGGACGAATTGAAGACATATATTCCTCTAATCTGTATCAGGTAATAATAACTATATAAAATATATATATTACCTCAGTACACGAGTAGGGGATCTGTCTTTAGTAGTATTGTTATGGAGGAATGATTAGCCTTGCACATTCGCCCACAACAGACGCCTCACTTTAAATGGACCCCATATTGTGTTTGCAAATGTTGGACCTCGTTAACGACTGACCAGGACACAGTTGTTGTGGTGTGTCCTAATGGTGGGAGGGAGGGAGGGGGTGGGGAGGGCAGAGGGCACTGTAAAAGGGGAAGGACCGGGAGTTGATAAGGTAGGGAGGAAGGAGGAGAAGTAGGATGTCGGAAGAGGAAGAGAGGAAGATAATAATGGAAATGGACGTGTTAGAGAGGAAGGTAGACAAGTAGAAGGTTTGAAGAAGACAATGAGAAAAGAGGAGGGTAAGCTGATGATCAAGAACACAAGTAAGAGGAGGAGGAGGAGGAGTGAAGCTAAGAAGAAGAGGAAGTATAGAGGAGGATGTGGGCGGGGCAGGGGAAGAGCAGGGCAAGGGGGAGTGAAGGATGTGGGTTCAGTGTTTAGGTAAGGATGTCAGGTCAAGGAAGGCTGACAGGGGCTGGGGTCAGTGGTTATCCCTGTGAGTGGCTTGGGTTTCTCTTTAAATAAATAAAATCGTCTAGAGTTACTCATGATGCAAGTTGAAGATCTCTTAATCATTAGTAGGTTTGTTTTTCCTCTTGGATATTAAAAATCGTCTGGAGTTTGTCGGTAAGTATGATAATTAAATACGAGATTGGCATTGATTAAGTCAAGGAGTTGGAGAATATTGTGAGGATGATGTGAGTGATGATGAAGAGTTAAGGGAGAGTTGGGTGGTGGCAGTGATGAAGTGGAAATTGTGATGACAGTGATGATGGAAGTAAAATGTGGAGATAATGTAAAGACGAAAGTGACAGTAGTAATGGATGGAATTGAAAGTGAATATGAAGATAGGGAGTGGCTGGATTGGTGGGGAGGGAGGGGGACACGGTGGTTACAAAAAGAGAATGTGGAGATTGAAGATGACATTGGAATTGGTATGTGCCAGGGGGACTCCACCACCAACAACAAGGCGTCCCCAGAGATGTGTCGCTCGTTCACGCCTTTTTATTCCACTCTCTCTCAACTTGTGGCCTCTAGGGTATTTTTCTCGACCCAGCCAGCCTCTACCTACCTGCCTGCCATTGCTCTCGTCTTTTTATTTCACTCGTGCAGCTTGATTTTTCTTCACTCCTTTCATCGTATTATTCACTTCTCCCACAGTGTATGTCGCCTGTTGCTTATTTATGTATCTGTTTCTTGGCATAATATCGTTTTGTCCCACTAATTGTTTTACCTGTCCCTTAATTTTCCTAACTTCCTTCACAATTTTCCTCGCTTTTCACACCATATTACATTATTTTCGTTCATATTACCCCAAATTTTTTCTTGATAAATTGTACTCGGCACTCCCACCTCTCCTTATCTCCTACCAATGTTATTCCTGGCTTCTCTCATTACATCCACTCCATCATTTGCTTCCAACCTCTACTATTTGCCGTGTATATTCTTCCCTCTCTTACCCTTCCACCACTGTCTTTCCTCCCCCTCACTCATTACCCTCTCTCCTTACACTATCCTACTCTCACTCCCTTCCCACTACCTCCACCTCTCATTACCCATCCCAACCCCTCCTCATTCTACTATCCATCCTTCCCCCTCCTCACACAACCCCTACATTCCACCTCTTCCCACCCCCCTACCCACCCATTCACTCCATATACCGGTACCCCTCCTTCTACCCAACACAACACAACACAACCAAATACTTTTTCCCCTGAGCCATCAAAGGCCATCATTGCTAACATTATGTCAACAACTGAATTTTACTCAACCCTGATCCACCACCATCACCACTATCACCGTCATGAGGGGAAATATGGGGGTCTTTTATGGGGTCTTGGTGTGTGTGTGTGTGTGTGCGTGCGTTTTTTTTCATTCCATCTTTCCTATTAAAAAAAATCATCCTAATTTTTCCTTTCAACGTGGTGGGTAGGGAGGAGCCTTCTTCTTTGTTGTACTTTAGTTTATATGCTTATCATAGTATAACCAAACAGCGTCACAAGGACCAATGAGACTGTTGCTGTTGAAAAGTTCTTTGTATTCCTCTCTTCTCTTTCACTAGCTCCCAGCCCTCTCATTCTCATAAGTTTTTCTCTCCCCATTCTCATCTTATTCCCCCACCTCGATCTCTCCTCCCTTCTTTCATTTCCCTCCTCCTCCTCCTCCCATTTCCCTCCTCCCATCTTCTACCCCTAGCCTCCTCCCCTTTCCCAGTTCTCTACTTTGAGTCTCCTCCCCTCCCCATCCCTACTTATCCTTCATCCTCTACCTCTAACCTCCTCCCCTCCTCATCCCCTTCCCCTTCCCCCATCGTCTACCCTTAGCATCCTTCCCTCCCTCCTCCTCCCCCGTTGCGTGTGAGGTGGGGCAGACAGGCAGGTCGGGTTGCCCCAGGGTTGGACTAGGGGGGATATTTGCCCTGATTGTCGTGGCCATGTGACTCGTGTTCACCTCAAGTTATGGTACCCCGCTGCTCAGACGGACGCTGTGCCTGTGTGGGGACCGGCTCATCTCCTGTCAGGGTTGTGGTGGTGGTGGTGTTGTAGTGATAGTGGTGATTGTTGTTGTTGGTGGTGGCGGTGGTGTTATAGTGATGGTGGTGGTGGTGGTGGTAGTGTTATAGTGCTAGTGGTGATTGTTGTTGTTGTTGTAGATGGTGGTGGTGATGATGGTGGTAGTAGTATAATGCGGTAGTGTAATGTAGTAATAATAGGAGAAGGAGGGAAAGGGGGCAATGGAAGGAGAAAGTAGAAGAGGAGTACTTGGTGATTATTGTTGTTGTTGTTGTTGTTGTAGGTGATGGTGGTGATGTGTGTGTTATGAATGAAGTGTTGGAACTCCTCTTATTCTGTGATAGGGATTGCTTGATGACTTTTGTTGTGGTGATAGTGGAGTGGTGATGAGGGTATTGAAGTGATTATTGTTCTTCATAATGTTGGGGAAGTGATGTATCGATTGTTATAGTGATGGAGGATGTGATGATAATGGTATACGGTGGTTATTATGTTCAAAGTATTGGTGGTAAAATATTGGATATGTTGCATGTGGTTGTAATGTGGAATCTTGGTGTGTGTGTGTGTGTGTAAGAGTGTTGCGTGAAGTGTGGGTATTATGTGTTACTGTGGGAGCCGAGAGAGAGAGAGAGAGAGAGAGAGAGAGAGAGAGAGAGAGAGAGAGAGAGAGAGAGAGAGAGAATGTATGTGGATGTCAGGTGGTCTGTGTGGTGAGTATGGATGAGCCCCATGGGAACACAGCTTGTCAACCTTCACTGCCTAATATTATACCCTTCACACAACTAACTCTCTCTCTCTCTCTCTCTCTCTCTCTCTCTCTCTCTCTCTCTCTCTCCTTCTCCTTCCATCTACCCTTTACTTTCATTTCCTGCATCTCTTATCCCACAATAATTATTCCTCTCCTATAAATCTCCTTCCCTATTAACCCTCTCATTTTCCTTTATCGCTCCTTCCCCATTTATTTCCCTGCCGTTTTCCTTTCCTTCTTATCCCCCAGGACTAGTGCTGGCGAACGAGGAGTGATCACAGTTGCCAATTAGACCGAAAATCCACAGCCAATACTACAAACACCCGAAATTTCCTTTAATTAATAAGCCTAAGAAAAGACTGGGATAATCATTTGTGTACGCGAAAGCCACCAGTAATGCTCACCAGACCACCTCATTTCGCCCCTCAAAGAGTTCCTCCTCCTCCTTCACACCAAGTCAGTCGTAGAATACTTGCTAAGTTGGTATGTATGAGTGGATGTAACACGATGCCACCACCACGTCGATAGGGCAGGCACCCACATTGGCACTTGATGCAGACCAGGGCGGCGGGTGTCTGAGAAGGAGGGTGTTTAAGTGGCCGTGTGCCCCCACCTCATTAAGACCGCTCGTTTGGTGTTAGGCGTGTTTAGATAAGTCGAGTTTGTTAGTCCTCGGCGTGGGATAGGTTGAGGGTGGTTTACGGGGCCAGCCAGCGGTCACATTCATGGATCCCCTCCCCCCCCCCCCCCCCCCCCATCCCTGACCCTACCCTGGCCTCGGCAACTCTTTGATGGGGGAAGGGAAGGAGGCAGGATTGTATAGACTATCTCTTAGACGATTAGTTTTTATCCTGTGTCGTATAATATCGCCTCTGTGTCTCTGAATGAATAGGGAAGGAGGTAGAGAAGGCATAGATTCTCTCCTGATCATCGATTGGGGGTTTCCTGTGTCTTAAAATATCACATCAATGCCTCTGATTAAATATAGAAGGAGTAAGGAGAGTATACACTATCGCCTAAACGATTAGTTTTTATCCTCCGTCATAAATTGTCGCCTCTGTGTCGCTGAGTGATCTTGGGGAGGCGATGGAAAGGATTCTAAGATCAAAACATCAAAATATACAACAGAATGGAATGGGAACGATGTTAATGATAATGAGGTTTTTAAGTATACCATTTCCCCCCACGGCAGCTGACTAAAATATAAAGGAATATAAAGAAAGTGCAGGCAACATGAGTGGAACAATGTTAACGATAATGGGGTTGCTAGTACACCATTCCCCAACACCCACAACAAACTGTTAAGATATCTAGATCACTTACTTTTTTCAGCATCACCCTGGTTGCAATCCCAACTGGTCCATGGACGTCCTATCTAGGTGTCCACGCGTGACGAGGCCCAGAGTCCGTCGCTATACTGGACACGACAGTCCCTCCTCCTTGTCAACAAGGCCAGGGAGATGGGGCGAAGAGGTGCCAGGGAGGGACAAGGCACTGCTGCTGGGAAAGTCGGGGAGGGGGACGGTATGAGAGGGAGAGACGAGATGAACGCGGAGGATAGAGAGAAACAGAGAGAAGAGAGTGAATTGCTACGGCCGAGGAAGGAGAGAAAGGGTTAACGAGAGAGATGTATAAACAGAGGGAAGAGATTGAATAGAGAAGGTAAAGAGCGAAGGCGTAGACGGGATAGAGATGGGAGAGAAATAATGAGGCAAGAAATAAGGACGGGATAGAAGGAAAAGACAGAGAGGCAAAAGGAAGAGAGCAATTCGGTCGCTATCTTGTTCAATGAAACCTATGTTAGGTCTTGAAATCAAATAACGAAAAACACAAACACTCATTACTAATACTCGATGTGATAGTATTGTTATGGGTGTTACTTTATCCATCACGATGTCAAGGAGTACTGATATGAATCGTGAGTTCTGTGTGGATGAAAAGGTGATTATGACGCACATTTGAAGTGACAGAGAAGTTTAAGAGAGTTAATGAAATAGTGTGAGGAAAAATTGAAATGATATATATGGATGTAAAAGTTAATTTGATGGAGATTTCAGGAAGCCCGTGTTGTAGTCAGAAAATTGGAGGTTAGCGAGTCCTTCAAACATTGCCACGAAACACCATTAATATGGAAGGAGCTTGCTTCGTTGTATGGTCAGGAGGAATCAGAAGTCTCCAAGTTTCACACACGATCAAAGGGTCCTAATTCGACGGAGAGCGAGAAGGGTAATGAAGTTAGGGGAGTAGTGAAAGGTGGGGAAAAAAGGTCGATTGAGGAGAAGGCTGTGATGAAAGCCAGTGAAACCCAAGATGTTATTTTCGCAACACAAGTGCCAAAGGTGTGATTGTGCATTAAAGGGGGTTGAGATGTTGCCTGAGAAGTGGTGGCTACTGATCCCTTCAAACTGTGCCACAAAACACCAACTTATACCTTGTAATTATGTTTTGTGATATAGTTTGATACCTCCAATTTTCTGACAATATCACATTCTTTTAAAGGAGTAAGATCTCGGTGCATTGATGGCTACCTATTCCTTCAGACATTGCCAAAATACAGAGCAGAGCGCCTTACTATAGTGGTCACCTGTTTTGTGGAACAGCTTAGAGAAACCAGAACCCTCCAAATCAATCCCTAAGCATGGTTGTGAGGTACGAGGAGAGAGAGGGAAAAAAGTGTTTGGTCTGGTAAGAGGACGTGAGGGGTGAAGACGTGTGTTTGTGTGCATGTTGTTTCTTATGTTTGTTTATGTGTGTGTTCGAATGAGTGGGCATGGCTAAGTGAGAGAGAGAGAGAGAGAGAGAGAGAGAGAGAGAGAGAGAGAGAGAGAGAGGGGAGGGCATGACTAGGAGATCAAGTATCGTAGCGGTATCACTGACTGAACATGTAAGGTGGGTCATTAATATATAGGCTGAGTCTAACCGGTCCAGTCTTACCAGTCTTACACCAACCCTTTGTCTGTATGTATGTCTCTCTGGAAGTATGAATGTTCAGTGTGCAGGTATCTTTATTAGCTCCGGCCTAAACCGAGAGCTCTAGGTTTTATCGTAATTATTGTTCTTGTTCTTGTTCTTCTTCTTCTTCTTCTTCTTCTTCTTCTTCTTCTTCTTGGGGCGACCACTTCTTAAAATGGGTTCAACTGACTCACTCACTCACTCTCTTTCTCCCATCCATTTTCTTTTACCGACATTGAATCATTTATCCGAGGGGTTCACCCTCAATAAAAAGGGTTCATTTTCAAAATTTCAATATAACCATATGAATACGAAAATCCAGATAAAACATAATTAATATTTTTGAGACCATTACATATGGATATTTTATTATTTCACTTGAATCATTAAGAGCCGGAGCTTTTGAAGGGTTTTCCTTCATGTTCTTGTTTTGGCCTGTATATTGAAACTTTTCTAGCAGAGTGCAGGCATGTACAGATCACTTCTGGGACCCAAAAAACTCGAATTTTCGGTGTTTTTAGGCTAAATTTGGGATATAAACGGGTACCAAAGATGCATGCTCAAATCGAAACACACACTAATTTTGAAAGAGCTTGTTTCGTGGCACAGTCAGGAGGAATCAGAAGCCTTCAATATTCATACATGATCACAGGGTCCTTAACGCTTGAACAACATGTTTATTATTAAGGACTGTTTTTTTTTTTTACTGGAATAAAGACAGTGAGATGAAGTTTATCAAAGTGTTTATCTACAGTTCACTTATGTTGTATTTCCTTTTGCAGGTATGTGGAAGGGAATAGACTTCATTTGGATCCCGGGGTAAGTTTTCATTCAATTTATCTGTTCTACGCTAAGGGTAAATAATATAAGACGAAATAATAGGTGCAGTCAACCATTCCCCATAAAAAACAACAACAACAACGTATATATATATATTTAGTTAAACATACATTTAGCTCTGTAGTTGTGCTGTATATTTTATTACTCACCATCATCATTCTCAACACAAGTGAATGGGGATATGTACTGTATGTATGTATGTATGTATGTATGAGATGGTCTGAGTTTCTGTGTAGGGGCCAGATGTCCTGTCTCTCATCTCTCTCTCTGTCTCTCTCTCTCTCTCTCTCTCTCTCTCTCTCTCTCTCTCTCTAATAAACATATCCTCTATAATTTCACCCTCTATTTCTTTCACTCCCACAACCTCCCTACTTCCCTCCCTCCTTCTCACACTCTACTACACCTTATTACCAACCCTCCTTCTCACACTCTACACCTCACTCTATCTCACTTTCACTCCCAACTTCCCTCTCACTCACACTCCACCACAGTCCAACCTTCCCTCTCACTCACACTCCACCACAGTCCAACCTTCCCTCTCACTCACACTCCACCACACTCCCTTTCCTTCTTACACACACTCTACCCTTCCCCTGCCACCCTTTAGCCTTGCCAGGTCAAGTTACGCGATATATTAATAATTATTAGCCACATACTGCCCCCCTGGGTTATCTCTCTCTCTCTCTCTCTCTCTCTCTCTCTCTCTCTCTCTCTCTCTCTCTCTCTCTCTCTCTCTCTCTCTCTCTCTCTCTCTCTCTCTCTCTCTCTATTTTGTTAGGTGGTGTGGGTGATGAGTGTTAGTGTGGTGTGTTATGCTGTGGTAGTGGTGGTGGTGATGGTGGTGGTTACATAGAGTTACATAGAATCACAGACCACAACAGACATTACGGTCCAAACGGGGTGATCTGATTAGAAGGTTACTGGTGGAGAATGAATTTCTCCCCAGTGATAGTCGTAGATAAGGATAGTGAAGACTTGAGACTAATTAAGTACTAATGGTGATTAATGGTGTTTGTTGGTGGTGATGTGTGTGTGTGTGCGTGTGTGTGGTGAGGATGGTGTTAAACTTGCATGGGAGACTTTAGTTTTTTCGTATCGTATTGCAAATATGTTGACTGTTTCCTGTAACTGAGGAAATCAACAAACATCAGATACCTGTGTGTATGTATGTATGTATGTTAGTGTTTGATAGAAGTGTATGTATGTGTGTGCGTATGTATGTCTGCATTAACGTATGTACAGTGTGTTTGTATGAGTATGCGTATGTATGTATGTATGCATGATTGTATGTATGTACTATGTGTATGTGTGCGCATGTATGTATGTATGTACAATGTGTATGTGCGTATGTATGTATGTATGTATGTATGTATGTAGAGTTTGTATATGAGTCAGTACCATGTCCGCCTATCATATAATTGGCTGGTGTGGTGGTATGGCCTCTGTTAGATTGGTCCAGAGGGATGTGTGGCACTGTACAGTACTGGCACCCCTATCCACTGGCACTGTATTGGCACTCATCGCTAGTAATGTATTGGTACTCACCCTTGGTACTGTATTGGTACTGTTATCCCGGGTACTGTATTGGCACTCAAACCCCTGGCACTGTCATGACATTGGTACCACTGGCATTGTATAGGCACCCTTTACCTTGATACTGTATTGGCATCCCATTCCCTGACACTCTACCTGTACCCGTCTTCAACCCTTCAACCTCCTCCTATGAACTGTACATTTTCCTTGACGTCTTGGCATTTCTTCCCTTCGTCTTGTCATGTCATAGATTTCATATAGTCATAACTCATTTGCCATCAAGTACTTTTCCGATATCCTAAAATTAGACTCTTTTTTCCTTTCAACTTTTCTGTACCTACTGGATCATACCTACCATTTTTCTTGCTATTTTCTACCCTGGCCGGATCTGACCTGCCATTTTCTGCCCAGCCGAGTTCTATCCTGCCTTGTACTGCCCTTCCCTGCCCTGCTGTGCCCTGCCATGTCCTCCTGGAAGTTGAATGCCTGCGTGTGGACGACTGCAGGTCACTGCTGTCCACCTGTCCAACGCGCCCCCCAGACAAACTTTTCTCTATTTTTCGGTTGGTCAATATTGCATGTTCCGTGAGGCCTGCCTGGGCTCAGACCTCCCCGGCTGCACCCAGACTCCACGATAACAAGAACACTCCTAACTGGCTGGCTGGCTGGCTTTCACTCACTCACTCTCTCTCTCTCTCTCTCTCCCCCATCCTTTCTCACTCCATCCCTCTCTGCCTTCCTCTCTTCCTTGTATTCACTCGCTGTCTCTCACTCTATCCATTGCACCCTTTCTCCCTTACTCCATCCTTTTCTTTTTTCCTCTTTACCTCGTACTCCCTTACTCTCTCTGTCTCTCATTCTATCCCTTACTCTCTCTGTCTCATCCTCGCTCCATCCTTTTCTTCCTTCCTCTCTACCTCGCACTCCCTCCTACACTTACTCTTTTACTCTATTCCCTTCTCCTACTCTTCGTCATTCCTTATAGCTCTGCGTTTTTCGATTCCTCCAGCGTGAAGACTTGTATGAGACCTACATTTACCTCCTTCCTCGTGTGTGAAGTCTATATAAATTTGTGTGTCTACCATACATACGGTAACATACCTTAACTCTAGTGTACAGAACAACTTAGGGATATGTCTCTCCTTAATTCCTCTTGTATATTCTCTCTGTGTAAGGAATGGGTAATGCCTACAAAGATATGGCAATATTTTAAGGGTTTTGGGAGCCCCATTGGACTCGAGTCATTTCAAGTCCTCTCCCACAGTCCCCCTTTCCCTTCTTTTTCATTCGCGTTAGTACCCCTCCTCTCTGTCTCCTTCCCTTTTATACTATACCAGATCTCTCCATCCTAACACAGTCCTCTTTCCTATCCTCTTAATTCATTTGATGTAATTTCCCTTTCTGTTTTCTTTTCTATAATCTACATATATCGTCTGGTGATTGGTGTCTCTCCTATTCACTATCTTCCATTCTCCCTCCCACGTTACATAGCAGTGTTCTTCTGGCTGGTTGACTGGCTGGTTGTGTACTGGCTGTGTGACTGGCTGGCTGGCTGGCTGGCTGTGTGGCTGTCTGTGTGACTGGGTGGCGTGGCATAAGGGTGAGACTGTCCAGGTGACCGTCATCATTTCTCGGCTTGTTGGTCCCCCGTGACCCTCCCAGTGCCGGCCCCGTAAGTCACCCCGAGTTATGTCCTGCTACGATCTCTGTGGCGGCCCTCTCCCTCCACCATTCCCTCTCTTTCTCTCCACCATTCCCTCTCTTTCTCTCCACCATTCCCTCTCTCCTTCTCTCCTTTCCTCTCTCTTCTCCTTTCCTCTCTCTTCTCCTTTCCTCTCTCTTCTCCTTTCCTCTCTCTTTCCCTCCTTTCATCTTTCTTTCCCTCCTTTTTTCTCTCATTCCCTCCTTTCATCTTTCTTTCCCACCTTTTTTCTCTCCTTTCCTCCTTTCATCTCTCTTTCCCTCCTTTCGTATCTCTTTTTCTCCCCCTTCCCTGTCTGCTTCCCTCCCCCTTCCCCTTCTCCTCATTTCCCCTTTCTCCATATCCTCTCTCTCTCCTTTTCTTCTCTCCTCCTTTTCCTTACTCCCTTATCCAACCCGTGTCCTAATCCCCTATTATTATCATCCCACTTATTCTTTTCATATCCAACGTGTCCCACCCTCTCTCCTCCTTTTCGTTACTCCCTTCTCCCACACAATATCCTAATCCCATACTTTTATTGTCTCATCTGTAAGTGGATAGTTTACAAATTTCTCCTCCTCGTCGTTGTTCCAAGAAACGTGGTGCATGGCTCGGTATTATTATTATTATAGTTTGTTTTGTGGATCATTTTGGTGGAATCTGAAACTTCTTATTTTTCACGGTCACTGGGGTTTCCTAATTTCGTGTTTTCATGTGAACTGAGTTGATATTCCGTGTGTGGTTTTTTTTCTCGTATCTTCTCGTGTATCACTTGTGGTTATGTTCGTCTTATGTTGTTGTAAGTGTCGGTCTGTGGTCATGTCATGTGGGGTAGGAGGGAGGGGAGGGGAGGGGGGAGGGGGGGGGTACTGTGACCACAACCAGGCAGGGGCAGGTCATGCAAGGTGACCCGGGCCGACCCGAGACACGAACCAGGTCACTTGTCGCGGGTAATTGGTGGTTTGGCTGGCGGTCTGGGAATGTGTTCTTGAGGCCGCCCTGGAGGCTCGGACCTGTCGGGGTTGTTGTTGTTGTTGTTGTTGATGTTGATGTTGTGTTTTTTTGTTTGTGTTCTCATTTCCAGCTTTTTTTTTCCCTCGGCATTTTCCCACCTTTTTTTTCTCGACGCTTTCCCGCCTTTGTTCTGTGTATTATCTTACGGTATTTTAGATTCTTTTCAATAGAGGTGGATTGGATTTCTTTCAATGTTTTCCCTCCTCCTTTCAGTATTATTATCTTTGTGTATTTGTTTTATCTTGGTTGATGTGATATATCCCGTTATTTTTAAGTCAACACACTACCACTAACACACTACAACGCAACTCAACTCGCCTTACCTCACCTATCCTATCCTCACTTCACAACACATAACACAACACTGCTAACCACCACAACGCAACACAAGGCAACACAACACAACAACAACAACCTCTACCCACTAGATCCACAACGCAACACAACACTACAAAAGTTCTTACAACCTACTAGCAACACACACACACACACACACCGCTATCAAGAACACAAGAACACAACCTAACCACTACAACACCCTCACAAGGCGACCCACAACCAACCCACTTACCAACACCGGCAGCAGGACATTGTGGTGTGGCGACAGGTGGCAGGGGAAGGTGGGAAGCAGAGCAGGGAAGGGTAGAGGAAGAAGAGGAGGGAAGGGGAGTGGAAGAGGAGGAAAGGGGAGTGGAAGAGCGGGAAAGGGGAGAGAAAGAGCAGGAAAGAGGAGTGGAAAACCAGGAAAGGGGAGAGAAAGAGCAGGAAAGTGGAGAGGAAGAGGAGAAAAGGGGAGAGAAAGAGCAGGAAAGGGGAGGGAAGGGAAGTGGCAGTGGAGAGAAGTGGAATGGAAATGAAGAAAAGGGGAAGGAAGGAATAATGTGGGACCTAGACACACACACCAACTTCAACAAGGAGCCATTTATAGGGTGTCGGTGATTGAAGACTCCCGACTCCCCCAAATTACAACACGAACCAGAGTGTTACAGTATACAGTAGACTCGTGTTTCCAGATATATTTTGGAGGAATCGGTGAACCTACCTACAGTACATGTCATTTTTCCTGCCTCGTTAACCCGACCGACCATTACGGCGGCCTGGCACGACCCACTTCCTATATATGACTCTAATGGTCATAATTGTATCGTTATTTTCTTTGGGTTGCCAGGGTAGTTGTTGTTGCCATTGTGTGTGTGCCTTTTTTTAAACTTTAGGGGAAATGCACTTGTTTCCTTTAAGTTGACAACAGAATTTTAGTCCATATGTCGAGTAGATTTCATGTCATGTTTCTAATGTATTGCGGAGAATTGCTTCGTTGGTGAATATGCACTTGCTACCTTAAGGCGAGTTCAGAAATTATATAGATATTCTTTGTAGATTCAGTGTTTGTTTGTTTGTCATGTGGTAAATGACTTAATTATTATATGACTGGTAAAATGTATCCATATTTGTAATACATCTATATATACCAAGCACACTATTAAAAGGTGAATAACAGGATGTAGAGCATTATTTTTATGTCCAGTATAAACAAAACACACACTGCGGATAGTCTCTTGCTCGGGGACTCCACACCAAGACCGTGAGTTTTGTTGCGGGAGGCGGCGACATCTCCCGCAGCGACGGAGGACGTGCGGGTGTGAAGGCAAGGGTCCAGGATCACACACACACACACACACACACACGCGGATACCTGCTGACCTAAGCTGACATTTATACTCACACAGTTACATTGTTATATATCATAATTACACACACACACACACACACACACACACACACACACACACACACACACACACACACGCACACGCACACGCACACGCACACGCACACGCACACGCACACGCACACGCACACGCACACGCACACGCACACGCACACACACACACACACACACACACGTACCAATAATAATAATTTATCTAATGTGTAATTTTTGTTGTTGGGAATAGTGTGTGTGTGTGTGTGTGTCCATAAATAAACTCATATTATTCATACTGCATGATTATTGTTACGATCTGGTTGAGCCCCAGATCAATGACAAGTTATGCCACTAACCTTACAACCAGGTCTTAACGGTTTAAGAAGACAAAAGTGAGGTTAAGGAGATGATGTATACACATTGAATAAAATATTTACAATTTATTGAATATAATCTAACCCAAGTTCCATTAACTTCAGGAATATCTAGAACAGGTTCTAGTACAGTCTGACTTGAAATTACTAAAGGAACAAGTAACTATCGCCTGTCACTCCCTATACAGTGTACAGTACAAAATATTACCCAACACCACTGAGAACAAAGTTCAACAACCCAACACCGTTTACAGTACACAGTAGTTACACACAATATCCTAACTTAAATATATAGAAACCCGTACAACCCTCTCGCAGCCAACAGCCCGGCAATACAAAAATTAACCTTACCAGCGCCTCACTGTAATCCCCAGTCACCACCACTCCGAGAACCACAGCCAAGCACCACCAAACCTTCACTGACTCTCTCTTCCCAAGTCGGGCCTTAGCAAACTTACTATTGTGACCATACACCATATTTAGTCCGACTAACACGCCCTCTGTACGGACGATCAAAAGAGGAAGAACTAGTGAGTGAAATAGTCTGCTTGAGGCTCGGTAGGGCTTCACTGGATCTCGGGGCACCACTGGAACTGGGGCTGGCTGGCTGGCTGGCTACGAGAGACTCGTAAAACTAAACCAGGGGTCACTGGAGTTTGTTCACTTCCGTAACACCTTCACCCTTAAAAGAGAATATGAGGGACAAATATTAGACATTCAATGCATTCTAGACAAGCAATCGGCTAGAACATTGTTGGCACCTTTAACATGCTTAATATCTAAGTTGAATTCTTGCAGGAACAAACTCCAGCGAGTGAACCTTTGATTCTTATGCTTAAACTTATTCAAGAACTTAAGCGGTTGATGATCAGTAAAAATAGTTATGGCATCACAAGCCGACTGAATGTAAACTGCGAAATGTTGGAGTGCCCACATTAAAGCGAGCAACTCCTTCTCTATAACAGAATAGTTACGTTGGGCAGAGTTGAACTTCTTACTGAAGTAACCAATAGGGTGATCCACGGAATTGTCATTGTCTTGCAGCAACACTGCACCAGTACCTACATTGCTTGCATCAACAGCTATTTTGAAGGGTTGCATAAAGTTAGGCGCCCGTAAGATAGGGTAGCTGGAAAGAATTAGCTTGGTAGCATTGAACGCCTTTTCACATTCTTGAGACCACTTGAAATTTATCCCCTTCTTTAATAGGTCAGTTAATGGTGCAGTAATTTTAGAAAAGTTACAAACAAACCTTCTATAATATCCTATCATCCCTAAATAGCGCTGAATGTCACGCTTACAATTTGGAGTAGGAAAGTTATTAATGGAGTCTACCTTTGCTAAGGGTGGTGCGACTTGTCCATGACCTATGATATAACCTAAGTATTGCACCTGTGACTTAACGAACTCGCATTTAGCCAAGTTAATGACAAGATTAGCTTGGGAGAACCTATCAAAGAGAACTTCGAGTTGGTTTAAGTGTTCTTCCCAGGTATTACTGTACAAAACTACATCGTCCAGGTAGACCACACAACCCTCAATGTCACACGTTAACATATTCATAAGCCTCTGAAATGTTGCTGGGGCATTTTTCATGCCAAAGGGCATGACATTACACTGATAAGTTTGATTATGGACGACAAAACATGAAATTTCTTTAGCTCTAGGGGTTAGAGGGACTTGCCAATATCCTTTCATCAAATCAATCTTAGTTATGAATGTTGCATTACCTACGCTATCAATACAGTCATCTACTCTGGGCAGTGGGAAGGTATCAGTTTTCGTCAAGCCATTAATTCTTCTGTAGTCTATACAAAAACGATATGACCCACCCGGCTTTGGTACCAGTGTTACTGGGCTGCTCCACTCACTCACACACTTCTCGACCAACTTAAGGTGTAGCATGGTGTCCAGTTCGGCTTGCAGGACGCCCCGATGTTTTGGTCCAACTCTGTACGGTGGCAGCTTTACTGGTTCGGCATCACCCACGTCCACATCATGCACGATGAGGCTGGTCAGTCCGGGTGTGTCACGAAATACATCCTCATATTTGGAGAGGAGAGTTATTAGTTCAGTTACCTGCTTTTTGGGTAAATGGGAGAGTTTATCACACAGATCGCTCCAGGCAAGTGAGTTATCGGACCACCTAGGATTGTCATTGCTGGCAGGACAGTCTGGTTCGTCACTCTGCTCAGACACAGTTACACACACAGGTTTATTCGGCACCACTGAAACTGGAAAATATGAAGGACTGCGATAGTACGGCTTTAGCATGTTAATATGACATAGTTGACACTTCTTTTTCTTGTCAGGGGTAGCAACTAGATAGTCAGTTTGTCCAACCTTCCTTTCTATTTTGTAGGGACCTTGAAACTTAGCTGCTAAGGGTTGACCTTGCAATGGTAATAGTACTAGAACTTCGTCTCCAGGATTAAATTCTCTCACCTTTGCTTTACGGTCATACCATACTTTCATACTCTCCTGTGTCTTCTCCAAGTTCTTTTTTGCAAACTCCCATGCATGATGTAATCTACCTTTAAAGTCAGTCACATAGGTGAGTAGATTCATACCTTGGTCCGGTTCGATCCATTGCTCCTTGAGGAATTGCAGAGGTCCGTGCACATGGTGTCCGAAGATCAGCGAGTTTGGGGAGAAACCGAGACTCTCTGAGGGCACTTCACGGGAAGCGAACGCCAAAAAAGGTATCCCCTTGTCCCATTCCTTCCCAGTCTCCACGCAGTACTTCCGCAGCATAGCCTTCAAACTTTGGTGGTACCGCTCGAGTGCTCCTTGACTCTGGGGGAGATATGCGCTTGAAGTGATATGTTTTACCCCAAGTTCTTGAAGAGACTGCTGGAAGAGGTTAGATTTAAAATTACTGCCCTGATCGCTTTGAACTTCTCTAGGAAACCCAAATTTTGTGAAGAACTGGAGTAGCTCGCGAATCACTGTCTTAGCAGAAATATTTCTCAGAGGGATAACTTCAGGGTATCTCGTAGCCATGTCCAGGATCGTCAGCAGGTAACAGTGTCCTTGGGAGGTTTTTGGAAGAGGGCCTACTATATCTATCATTACTCTCGAGAAGGGAGTATCAAACGTAGGTAGAGGTACCAGGGGACTAGGCGGAATGGTCTGGTTGGGTTTCCCCACTATTTGACATGTGTGGCATGTACGGCAATATTGGGCCACATCCACAGCCATCTTTGGCCAGTAGAAATGTTGCCGAATACGGTCCAGAGTTTTCCGTACGCCCATATGCCCTGAGAGTGTAGAGGAATGAGCAATATTTAAAATTTCTTCTCTCAGCTCCTTCGGCACTACCACTTGTTCTACGTCCCATGCCCCATCATCGGCAGGCAGGTCAGAGGGTTTCCACCGCCGATGCAGTATATCCCTTCTCATAAAAAAACACTCTTTAAGCTCCTTCTTACTTTCCTCCTCACTTACTGCCTTTTCTAACAAGCTGCTACACTCTGGATCCTTCCTCTGAAGGTTCGTAAGTTGTGTGGCACCCAGTAATTCCTTATTATGAGGAATGGCACCACCAGGCAGATCAAATAGTACATTCAAATCCAAACTAACCTCATCCTCCACCGTGGACTTCTCTCCTGCGTCACAAATAGCATCCACGGTACCTACACTGTCAGAAAGAGGACCAGAGCTAACGTCAGGAGTGTCAGGGTTAGTAGGTTTAGTGAGACGAGCCCGAGCTATAGATCTCGTGACTGCACAAACAGGAAAAGTCTCTGGAAATTTTTGTTCGAGTTTCCTGGTTGATGACTCTACTACAGGGGATACTGATACTACTGGGTTTGTTGCAATCTTGCCTCCAGCTATGTCATTCCCTAAGAGAAAATCAATACCAGGCAGGGGTTGATACTCTAACAACCCAACACTCTTTACACCAGAGAAAGGTCCAAACTGCAGCTCAACATCGACCAAGGGAGTAGGTTTCTCACACCTATGTACACACCCTACCAGAACATACTTTGAGGGGTTTAGTTTTTGACCTGTGGGATTAAACATTACTGACTGAAAAGCACCCGTGTCTCGGTACAGTTTTACAGGGAAGACCTTATTATTGATTTTCACTGAGGCATCAGCCAGGAAACTTTCGAACTCTGGCAAGGGGTTATCAGGAGAACAGTTGCTTAAAACTAGTTTGGGGACCACCTTTCCCCCTACTTTTACATACTCTATCTCATCCTGACCTAACCCAGTACCCTCTCTGGGTGCTTCTGTCTTTGGAGTTTCAGAGAGCGGATACGCCAGATTGACTGGTTTTGCCTGACTCCTTTCATCCTTTTGTTTTTTCCAGCAGATCGGTGCGGTATGCCCCCTTTTACCACAATATGAGCATCCGTCATCCGACCGCTGTTTGTTACCTCGAGTGAAGTTTTGATTTGTGCTGGCTGTTTCGGTTTCTCTAGGTTTAATAGTTTCGAACTGAAAATTTTCGCTGAATTTAGCATTGGTATTTGACTTGTTGGGTGACTGGGGTTCACGAGGTTGATTCATATAGTGAGGTTTTCGGCGGTAAGGGGAGACATTCAGGATATAATCATCTGCAAAGATGGCAACTTCCTCTAACTTATCCATTTTATGTTCTTTGATATACATTGCTACAGAGGGATCAATTTTCCAAAGGAAGTTTTCAACCAAAATAAGAGCCCGGAGGGAGTCAAAATCAGTGACACCTTTGCTTTGTAACCACTTATCAAAAATTGAAGTCATCTCGCACATGAACTCTATGTGAGTCTGACTAATTTGTTGGTGTAACTTACGAAACTTCTGACGGTAACCCTCAGGTCTGAGCTGATAAGCATCTAAGATTACCTTTTTTAATGAATCATAGTCTTTCCTTATTGCGGGAGTGGCCGCAACGAAGGCTGTACGGGCTTTTCCTAATAGGACAGGTTGTATGATGAATGTCCAGTCAGACTTCGGCCATTTTCTACCACTAGCTATCTCCTCAAATAAGGTGAAGAACTCTGAAACATCTTTCTCAACAAAAGGGGGAAGCATTTTAATACTGTAACGATCATACTGAGCAACAAAGTTAGAGTTAATAGAGGACTGGTAATTGGAAGTGGCCTTCAATTGAGCCATTTTGTACTCATGTTCAAACTCCAATCTTTTAAGTTCTAGGTATTGAGCCACAGTAAAACCAGGGGGAACAGTTGCCCGAGCTGAGGACTGAACCTCACTACCACTTATATTAGAGGCACCATTGTGGTCCCCACAGATCCTTGAATCAAGTGGTGTCTCATCACTAATGGGGGGCAGTGTTTCAAATAGCTCGAACTTCACCTTATTTTGGAGGGAGGATTTATTAAGACTGGCCATGTCAAGGAAACCCAAATACTCTCCTAGGACAACTAATTCATCACGTGAGAGTTGGTCTACCTGTGCTTCAGTCACATCATCTTTGACGAAAGCACAGGCATCCTCACCCGTGATGATAACCATGATTATGATATTGCACTGATATAACTAAAACCCTTTAGTTCTAGATATCCTGGCGAGGTCGCCAATCTGTTACGATCTGGTTGAGCCCCAGATCAATGACAAGTTATGCCACTAACCTTACAACCAGGTCTTAACGGTTTAAGAAGACAAAAGTGAGGTTAAGGAGATGATGTATACACATTGAATAAAATATTTACAATTTATTGAATATAATCTAACCCAAGTTCCATTAACTTCAGGAATATCTAGAACAGGTTCTAGTACAGTCTGACTTGAAATTACTAAAGGAACAAGTAACTATCGCCTGTCACTCCCTATACAGTGTACAGTACAAAATATTACCCAACACCACTGAGAACAAAGTTCAACAACCCAACACCGTTTACAGTACACAGTAGTTACACACAATATCCTAACTTAAATATATAGAAACCCGTACAACCCTCTCGCAGCCAACAGCCCGGCAATACAAAAATTAACCTTACCAGCGCCTCACTGTAATCCCCAGTCACCACCACTCCGAGAACCACAGCCAAGCACCACCAAACCTTCACTGACTCTCTCTTCCCAAGTCGGGCCTTAGCAAACTTACTATTGTGACCATACACCATATTTAGTCCGACTAACACGCCCTCTGTACGGACGATCAAAAGAGGAAGAACTAGTGAGTGAAATAGTCTGCTTGAGGCTCGGTAGGGCTTCACTGGATCTCGGGGCACCACTGGAACTGGGGCTGGCTGGCTGGCTGGCTACGAGAGACTCGTAAAACTAAACCAGGGGTCACTGGAGTTTGTTCACTTCCGTAACATTATATATAAATGTAAAAAATATTACCCTGCAGTTTTCGTTTCACAAAGCATAATGAACTTTAATTGCTTCATATTCCGAGTGTCTGATATAAAACAGCCACACTGGGCGTATAATATGATCGTCTTCAATAACCTTTCCATTGTATTTAAGGGAGTATTATATCTTTTGTCGACAAGTTAGAGGGCAGCAGCAATCCTTCAGAGTGATGATGGTATAGATGTTTATTCTTTACATGGGGAGTATTCTTATGATTTTAATATTGGTGTGGCCTTCGTGTCTGATAACTGAGGTTCATTATATGGTCAGACGTTTATTAAAATGTTTAGGCAATTGAGCACAAATTGGGGGACTACGGTAACGATTCCTGCTAAATGTTTTATAATACAGATCCATCCCATCCCTGCCCTGCCCAATTAGTTATTAAGGGGATAATATACTGTTGGTCTACTGGAGTGTCTTGCTTCCTCCAAAGTATGCCAGGGAACATGACCAGAGTAACAAAAATAATGGTGTCTTGTTGCTTGGATTAGTTTGGTGGAATCAGTCGTTTCATATTTACCAACACTGTAGTACTCCCTTATTATGCATGTTTATTTGACAGCATAGTTTGGATGAATCATGAAGTAACTCTCTATTTCAACCATAACAGAAGGCCCCTTAACCTTTAGAAGATGAGACCTAACTCAGACAGGAATATAAAATGTGTTCGTGGAAGGGAGGAGAGAACACAAGTCGTCAGGCGTTGTTTAAGTGTTAATGGGATGTGTTGTGTGGTGGCGAGGGAGGGAGGGCACACAACAAGGCTCAAAATAAGTGGAATGAATGCTGTTTGATCAAGAGTCTCACCTTTGGATAATTTTGAGTGGTTTTGTCTTTGAGTTTGGTCCTTATAGATGTTAAGTTGAATGAAATATGGACAATGTTTGATAAAATGATGTATGATGTTTGAATAATGAGTGGTATAGTCTTGATTCTGGTCTTTAAATATTAAATGGAATGGTATTTGGTCTCTTGTCTTAAGATAATGAGTGATATTGTCTTGGATTTTTTACTTTTAGGTGATAAGTGGAGTTGTTTTGATCCCGCCTTGAGAAAATAATTACGAGGAATGATCTTTGTAATGAGAAGAGTGGTATCAGGCCCGGCGTTTAGAAAATATAATAAATAGTCTATGTTTTAACCTTTTAGTTAGAGGAAGGATCCCGGTGGCAACCTTTTATTAAGATGGAAGGAAACTGCGGATGTAGTGATGAGAATGACGAAAACTAATTAAATAGAATTTAATGATACACACACATACATACAAAGAGAGAGAGAAAAAAATAGACATAAAGAAAGAGAGAGAAAGTGAGAGGGAGGGAGGGAGGGGAGGAAAGAGGGAGGCTGCGGATGTAGTGGTGAGAGTGACGCGACGTGACGGAAGGGAGGGCCTGCCTGGTTGGTGATTTATGTCCCCCCAGGCCCAAGGGACGTGCAGCCCGTGTTGTGGGTCCGACGTCTGCTTCGGTCCTGCCTCCACCCTCGTCCCACCCTGCATGTGTAGGTAGTGAAGCTCCTGCCTGCCTGTCTCTCTGTCTGTGTGTATGTGTGACTGCCTGTTTACCTGCCTGCCTACCATCATCCAAATACGCTGCCTACTTACCTGCTTGTCTCTGTCTGTCTGTATGTGTGTGCGCATGCCTGAGTGCCTGCTTACATTGCTACTTACTATCCAATCACACTGTCTATTTTCTTACCTGACTCTCTCTCTGCCTGCCTGTCTGTCTGCCTGTCTGCCTGCCTGTCTGTGTGTGTGATTGCTTGCCTATCTGACTGCCAGCTAACATACTTGTCTACCATCCAATTCAAGACAATTTACACCAAACATTAACACAAATATATACTTTCCTGCAGCTTATGAACACTGAAATATACAAAAAGTTTATCTAGAGTCATCGTATTTAAAGGGAATCAGTGCATTTTCACCAGTATAAAAAATACTCACTATTTGTTTTGTGTATTAAGGAATTCCCCTCCTGAGTCGACCATTGCGTTTATATATACATTATTCCCCTTCATTGTGTTGTTAAATTGTGTTATGGTGTTAATAATTTCTCCCCGAACGACTATAAACACGAGCCTCCATTTCCAGCCACAAGGAGGAGTCCGTCAGTAAGTGTCTCATTAGTGGTGTGTTCCCCTAGTAGAGGTGGCCAGGTAATGGTACCTTCTCCCCTTTCCTCTCTCATATATCCAAACCCACTCCCATTTAATGTATCATCTGTCTCTCCTCCTCCTCCTCCTCCTCCTCCTCCTCCTCCTCCTCCTCCTCCTCCTCCTCCTCCTCCTCCTCCTCCTCCTCCTCCTCCTCCTCCCTCTCCTCCATTCCTCTTTCATACCACACCATCTCATTCTCATTTAATGTATCATCTGTCTCTCACTCTCTCACCTCCTCCTCCTTCCACTCATTCATTATCTTTCTCACACCACAACCCTTCCACTCTCATAAATTGTATCACCTGTCTCTCACTTCTTCCATCCACTCATTCTTTAATTAACTCACACACCACACCCTTTTCTTCTCTTAGCACACCTTCCTATACGCAGTTATATACCTCTTATTACCCTTATCCTCCTCCTCCTCCTCCTCCTCCTTCACACACCAACACTCATTTATTTTTATCATCCACAACACTTATTCGTTATCTTGTCCTCTCCATCCATGTCTGTTTCTCGTGTGGGTACTCAGTTCTCACCCTCTTCTGTTATCTTGAGTCTCCTTCTACCTCCTGCCTCCTATTTCTTCAGTCTCTTTAACACCCACCCACCCACTCTTTTTTTTTATTTTTTTTTTCTCCATGCCCATTCTGTTTAACTTTTTAGGACCCTGTATGAAAATTGGAGGCTTGTGATTCACCTTGACCATGTGTGTGTGTGTTTATGTGTGTGTATGTGTATGTGTATATGTAAGTGTGTGTGTATGTTTATGTGTGTGTGTGTGTTTATGTGTGTGTGTATGTTTCGTGGCAATATTTGAAGGACTCATATATCTCCCAATTTTCTCACTACATCACCGGGACCCTTTAATACAGTATAGCACTTTCAGCAACCTGCCTCGTCTCGTCTCGTCTCTTCTTCATGTCTCCCTTCCCTTCTTCTCTTTAATTAATCCCCCTCTGTTATTATTTCATGCCTCTTTCTCTCTTTCCCGTCCGTCTCTCTTCTCCCTTCTCCTTTCTTATGTATTTTAACTTTCTCCTCTCAACCCTTTATCTTGTTTTGTTTTTGTTTCTCATTCGGTTCTTGTTAGCTGTGTTCCTCTGCTTATTTAGGTCTCTCCCTCTCCTGTTATATATGTTTCCTCATCATCATCATCCTCCCCTCCCCACTTCTCCTAATCTCTTCTCTTTCTCTAATCTCTTCTCTTTCTCTAATCTCTTCTCGTTCATAGTTCCTTAATTAGTCTTTCTTACCTCCTTTCTGTTCTTTTCTTTTTCTTTTAAACTTTTTCCTGCGATTTCCCTTCTGTAATGTTCGTTCCTTTTCAGTTATTCCGTATCCTACCCAAATATGTGTGTGCGTGTGTGTATGTGTGCGTGCGTGCGTGCGTCTGTGCGTGCGTGCGTGTGTGTGTGTGTACGAGAATGTTGTGCCAAAAATAGTTGGTATGGTTAACGTGCTTTAGACAGTATGGGTGCGTCGTACCGTGCCGTACTTGGTGTGTAGGTGGATATTGGGTTGTTGTGGTGAGATATATGGGCGTGAGGGCGTGAAGGCAAGTAGAGTATATAGAGTAATGGGGTGGGTGAGGGTGGCAGAAGACGATGTAAGGACCACGCACCATTACACACGTCAAGCGAGTGAAACTGTGGGTGTTGGGTTTCTCTCTCTCTCTCTCTCTCTCTCTCTCTCTCTCTCTCTCTCTCTCTCTCTCTCTCTCTCTCTCACTCTCTCTCTCTCTCTCTCTCTCTCTCTCTCACGCAAAGAAACAAACAAACAAACAAACGCACACACACACACACACACTACACGATTTGCGAACTGCAGACACCCATCTACCGAGAGAGGGCCACGAATGAGACCGTATATTAAATCTTTAACATGAAAGTTTGTGTGTGTGTGTGTTATGTAACTATACTGCCTTTTCTCTCCACCCCTTTTATCCCTCTTGTCCTCTCCCTTTCTTTCACCTTCCATTTCCATTTTCTCTGCCTCTCGTTCTCCCTTTCTCATATTCTCTTCCTCTCTCCCTTTCTCTTTTCATCGCCTCGCTTTTCTCATCTCCCAAACCCCCACCACCGCCGTTTCTCACCCTCACCCCTCTTCTCCACCCTCCTGGCGCCCTAACTCTGCACGTGCCGACCCCCTGCCCCCCGGTGTAGGGTTCTGCGCCCCCCTACACCCTCATCACCCTTAGCTCCTCTCGCCATGACATCTCCACACTTCACATCATTCACTCCTCGTATATTTACACTTGTAGTTACATTTAAACACTAGTATTCCATTTGTATGACTTTTACTGTCTGTCTGGAGAAGGTAATATACCGTCTTGTTGAAATCCTTCCTCTGTTGTTTATATCTTACACTTAATACGGTATAGTAAAGCTGGATATACTAACAGAAACTCACCCACACAGTAAAATATGAAGAATTGGTTTAAATGTAGTGTACGAGTGATACGTGTATTACATTTTAAATAAGCCACACAGTATAATAAAATGATTAATCCTTGGTTTTGATGTGATGGTTGTACATGTATTACTTTATATATGTATACAGTGATGGACTTTTAAGGGTTAACATTATTAGTCAGCGTATAGAGAATGATCCTTATTACCCCAGGTTGTGCCCTAAACAGACATTGCTCTGTATATCTATGTTGTGGCATTGTTGGGAGGAATCAGAAGACTTTATAATTCACGTACAACATTTTACCCTTTAACCTCAACTCTAGATACAAAAGGAAGGAGGGCGTGTCCTAGTGTTTGTGACAGGATACATAAACAATGACTATATATCTGTTTTGGTGTTAATCTTCACTTGGCATGTTTTGTCCTGATGAATGTGTGTGTTTACTCTTCAAGGGGAACATGTACGATTATGTCGAAGAGTCTGGGGGCTACGAATGACTATAAATGGTGCCACAAAACAGCTTTATTTTTTTATTTTTTGGCATACATTGAAATAATGAATAGCCTCCAAATCGCTCACAACATCGTAGTTCTATTTTCAGTGTTAATTTTAGAGCCACACAAGCATGGTCAAGCAGAATACTAAAGCATAATAATCTAACCACCTACTCCTTTCCTGAAACAATTTTGTACTGAAAACATAGCATTAATTAAGATTACAGAAAATTTGTGTGGGCGAAACTTATTAAAATCACGAACGAAGGATTTTGATAACAGCTTTGTTACATTGGTATAGTTACCCTACCGAGACAGTCGGATTGTTCAGTATGAAATCCATCGTACCCCCCTGTAACCATAGTTATTTTGCTGTGTGTACAATCACCACTACAACCACCACTATCACTACTACACACGTCATCACTACCACTACCAACGTCACCACGCATACACACACATACACACGCTTAAACGTGCGTACACGGATGTAGTGCTATTGTTTCTATATCGGCATCACCCCTATAACAGTCAACACACGCACGCACACACACACACACACACACACACACACACACACACACACACACACACACACACACACACACACACACACACACATGATTTTTCCTGTCACCACAAGTAGTAATTTTATCGCTAAGTACTTGACAACCCATGAAGAAAATTGATCGTCTACTACTTTACTATAGACCTAGACTTGTACCTTAATGGGAGACTCTCTTGTTGTTGTTGGAGTCCTACTAATTCCTCCAGACTGTGCCAGGAGACAAATATACCCAATGTTATTTATTAGGGGACTTGTTTCTTGGCCTAGTTTGGAGGCATCAGTAACCCTACAAAATACCATCACACTAGAGCCTCTCCTTGTTAATACCTGTTGCTCTCCCTTTTAATAGTTTTACACGGCCACAGTCTGGTGCCAAGGGAGGTGTACGGGATCAGTGACAACCAGAGACTTGGACCGTGTTAAAAATGTACCCCTTAGCATTCTTACCTCTCGTTATACAGTGTCGTCCTGGAGTATATTACCACTTTGTTGCCGAGGACGGGTTGAAGGGAGGAGGACACTCAGTTACAATCCATCCACAATGGTTTGGAACTGTTTTTTTTTTTTTATTATTTGTTAGCGCGAAAATAATTATAGTGTTATAAACAGTCATATACATTGGTGTTATAATATTATGTGTTCTTTCATTTTAGCTGCCGTTTATTGCAGGTATGATGGAAATACTATGTTCCTATTATCCAAGTGCTGGTAATTATAATCTGAAATTTAAAATATGAAAAAATCGCGTCGCTACCACGTGCCTAATACCTTGGAGATTTCTGATTTAAAACGGAAAAATGTTGAGGTACCCTAGTACATGTGTGAAGGGGAGTGATGGAGGTGTGATGTGGTATGGTCGGGAGTGTTGTAGTATGGTGTGTTGTGGTGGGGAGGAAAATGGAGTGTTGGATTATGGTGTGGTGTGAAATGTGGTGTGGTGTGGAATGTCGAGTTGTGGTGTACAGAAGACTATGTGTGAAGAGGTGAGGAATAATTTTAGTGTGGTGTGGAGAGGGGAGTGATGAAGTGAGGTGTGGTGGGGTGGGCAAGGGGCGTGTTGGCTGCCGTGGAGGGACAATTTTAATTACTTCTGTAATGGGTCGTGGAGGGACTTTGGGGTAAGACGCTACAAGACTCTGACGGCAGGAGAGAAGTTGTGAAGGCAGCAGCAGCGATGGTCGTGGTAGTGAGAGATTGCACCACAATCACCACCATCATCATCATCCAACATCAACCACATTACAACCATCTCTCGTCCTCTAACCACCAACACAAACTACAATAAGGACCACACTCACCACCAACTACAACACTAATAACCATCACCTACCACCACAACCAACAAACACCATCAAAACAACCATAACCAACCACTACAACTCGTCCCCATCCCCGTAGCACCTTGTTAGCTCCTCGTGTTGTGTTGTGTCGTGTCGTCCGAACCATTTCGTATATTCTCGTCACATCGTTATCGCCTCCCCCTCTGTTCGTTCGGATCGTTCGCTTCCGTCGTCGGTGGGGTAATTGTGGGTCATAATGTCATCGGAACCGACACGTGGTTGGTCTTAGAGTGGGTGGGTAGGGACGGGATGGGATGGGGGCGACTGGGTTGGTTGGGTTGGGTGCTTAGTTAGTTTAGGGGGGCCAGTTAAGAGTCTCATTTCACTCCTCTTTATGTCATCCCCGCTGCCAACACCTAATTTGTAATAGGTCGAGGTGTGTGTATGTATATATACTGTATGTGTGTGTGTGTGTCATTTCTGCCAACACATACTTTAATTTTAGTGGTCGTTTTTTATCGTAGGGTCTGTTAATATTGTGTTCGGATATTATTTATTATTTTTGTTTATCACTCCACTGTACTGTAATTTTAATGGTCATGAATTATCGTAGGTTTTTATTAATACTATGTCTATATATGCGTTGTGTGTGCTTGTGTCCTTCTTCCTGTTCCACCAGGAAATGTCGTAAGAATAACCATATGAAAATCTATATGCCACACACAGCTCTTGTCCTTGTAGTGTCTCCATGCCTGTAAGGTCATTTCAGTCCTCTTGCATTTTTACTCCTATCTGCGTGTTCTCAGAAACAGAGTGACATATAATATTGAGATGAGAACGATGTGACTTTTCTCTTGCTGTAGACTAACAAGACTTATATTTTGGGTTTATTAGTATTATGATAGTGTATAGTATTCTCACAATAACTGGTTCAAGTTTCCTTATTAGAAGGTGTGGTAGAGGAGACTGTGTGGATAAATTCACTGGAGTATATAGGGTCACTGAGCTTGATTGGTCCAGCCCCTCCTTCCCAACCTCCTTCATTCTCCTGTCATTGCACACCTTCCTTCACACTCAGGGAGAAGTGGAGATGGAGGTGATGCTGATATTGGGGTGGGTAAAGGTGGTTAAAGTGGAGGTGGAAATAGACATAAAACCACAGGGGATGAATAAGATGATGGTAGTAGTAGTAGTGGTGGTGACCATTGTGTGGGTGGAGATGGACGTGCAGGGTGATACTAGTGAAGGAGGCGATGAGGGTGAAAGCTGAGGTGGTGGAGGGACTGCTGGAGAAGGTGGACGGGCCAGCCAGTCAGCCAACGTGTGTTTACCTCTTCATTTGGTGGGTAATTGTCAGCGGCGACACGGAAACTCACTCGGCCCGCCTCCTCCTCCACCTGCATAATTGATGGGTCGTCGTAGCCGCTCGAGTACGCCAGCTGAGCACACGAGGAGGGGCTGGAGAAGGAGATGGAGTCGGAGAAGAAGGAGGAGGAGGAGGAGGAGGAGGAGGAGGAGGAGGAGGAGGAGGAGGAGGAGGAGGAGTGGTGGAGGTGGAGGTGGAGGTGGTGGAAGAGCTGACGGAGGAAGTGTCTAAATGTAAAAAGAAAAAGAGGGATGAATAGATGATTAGGTTGAATGAGGAGGAGGAAAAGAAAAAAACTATAGGAAGGAAATGAAACAGACTTTTTTATGAATGAAAGGAGGATAGTAAGAAGTTGTTTGGTCAGGAGGAGTAGGATGGTAAAGAAGAGAAGTAGGGAGGATAGAGTGGTAAGAGTAGGAGGGTTAGAAGGAGTAGGATGGTGAGAAGTAGGAGAGGGTCAGCTGTGGAGGAGAAGGGGACGAAGACGCAAGGAGAAAGGAAGAGGATGGAGGCTGAGAAGAGGGATCCATTTGAGAAGTGGAGAGGAAATGAATGGGAGGGGTGTAAAGAGGGGGAGTAGGAAGTGGAGGAGGAGGGTCAAGGTAGGAAGAATAAGGAAGACGAGAAAGAGGAGGAATAGGAGGAAGGAAGGAGGAGGAACACGACAAATCAATAAAATAAACAAGATAAGGTGAGCAGATTGAGTAAATGTAAGGGACAGAAGGGAAATCGAAGTGAAATAGTCTAAAGATATATAAGGTGAGAGTGACAGGAAGTATAGGAGAGGAGTGAGGGAGTGACTGCATACATTACTTACCGGGTCGTCCTATACGGTACCTATCTTGACTAAAACGAAGGCTATGTATGTATGATGTTGTCTGCAAATTGAAGCCTACTGATTCCTTCAAGCTCTCAATTGAATGGAGACAAACAGAATTTAGATAGTTTGGAAGTTGTGGCTGCCGTCTCTTATTTCGTTTTTTTTTTTCACTTGCCCCCCATTGCACATAACTCCCTTTTCACCTGACTTCCACTTCACCTACACCACACTTCTCTCTCTACCCTGGGCTGCTTCATTTCCAATAAACACACCCCACATCCAATCAGGCCTCTCTCCCTCCCTCCCTCCCGTCAGATATTCACCCCTTCAATAAATACCCCCCTCACTCCCCGTCAGATATTCACCCCTCCAATAAATACCCCTTCCCTCCCTCCTCGTCCCACATGGTTCCCTCTCCAATCCATCCTACTAATCAATTTTCCCTTCACCCTTCAAGTCAGATTTCCCCTAACCCCTTCCCTTTACACACCCATCTCCTTTCCCCTCGATACAGACCCCCCCCCCCCTATCTCTCTCTCTCTCTCTCTCTCTCTCTCTCTCTCTCTCTCTCTCTCTCTCTCTCTCTCTCTCTCTCTCTCTCTCTCTCTCTCTCTCTCTCTCTCTCTCTCTCTCTCTCTCGTATTTTATTTTATTTGTTGTAAACTGACTTTGTTAATTTGCTTATTGGTGAGACGATTAATTTTTTCCTGTGCATGATTGAAGGAAAAAATGGAGACGAGAGAGAAATAGGGAGAGAATTAAGAGAGAGAGAGAGAGAGAGAGAGAGAGAGAGAGAGAGAGAGAGAGAGAGAGAGAGAGAGAGAGAGAGAGAGAGAGGAGAGAGAGAGAGAGAGAGAAGAAGAGAGGGGAACGAAAGAAAAAAGGAGAGGGAAGTTAGAGGAAAAAAGTAGGAAGGAGAGAGAGAGAGAGACCAATATGAAAAAGAAAGAGAGGAAAGGAAGTCTGAGAAAAAAATAGAAGAGGGGCGAGGAAGAAATGGAGAGAAGAAGAAAGGGGAGCGAAATGAAAAAGGAAGGAAGGTGAGGGAGGAAAGTAGAACACCGAGGGGGAATGGAGGGGGTCTGGGGGTGGGGGGAAGGGATCTATGTACAGGCAGAGGAAATAAAAGGGGGGGGAGGTGACGGGAGGATGAAGAGAAAAGAAAAATGGAGAAAGAGAAGAAGTGGTAAAAAGAGATGCATGGAGAAAGGAAAAAGAAGAGAGAAAAGAAAAAGAACCAAAGGAGGGAAGAAAAGAGGAAGAGAGTTTGAGGAAGGGACAGAAATAGGGAAGTTAGGTAAAGGGAAAGAGGAGCAGACCAGTAGAGGCAGGAAAGGAAAAAAGGGAGGAAGGTAAAGATAAGGGAGAGAAAAGGTTAAGATTATAGTGGAGGGAGGAAGGAATAACTAGAGAGGGAAAAAGGGAAGGGAGGTAAAGAGGGGGAGGGAGGGGAGATAAGGGAGAGAAAATGTCAATACTATAGTGGAGGGAGGAAGGAATACTAGAGAGGGAAAAAGGGAAGGGAGGTAAAGAGGGAGTAGGGGGGGAAGGACAAAGGTGAGGTAAGGTAGGGAAAAATAGAGGAAGGTAAAAATGTAGTTGACGGAGAGGGAGAGGGGGGGTGGGTGAGTTAGGAAGGTAGGGAGAGGTTGGGGGTGAGTAAGGAAGGTAGGGAGAGGTTGGGGGTGAGTAAGGAAGGTAGGGAGAGGGGTGGGGGTCAGTAAGGAAGGTAGGGAGAGGTGGGGGGGAGAGTGGAGGATGGGCAGGCCTGGTATTTACAATGCAACACTGGCCGCCCTGCCCTCCACCCAGATTATTTACTGATGTCTCCCGAGGAATAACAGCTTACATTTCCACCCTGTATGTCCCTCCATCTCCATCACCAACACCAACACTGCCACCACTAACTCCAACATCACCACCACCATCACCAACATCTACACCACAACACCTACACCATCACTAACAACACCAACATATACACTACCTACACAAACACCATCACCTCGATATTCTTAAACTTTTTTGTACAAGTGACCAGGAGGTAAAGATGAGAAAAAGATTGACTTACACTTCTTTCTGACGATGTTTTTGTTCACCGTAAAACTGACACTGTCTCTCTCTCTCTCTCTCCCTCTCCCTCTCCTCTCTCTCCTCTATCTCTCTCTCTCTCTCTCTCTCTCTCTCTCTCTCTCTAACTCTGAGCCACAGTCGCAGTTAGAGGAATTTGTCAGGAAGTGTGGGTCTGGTGGTGAGAATTATGCAGAGCCTCTTGCCAGTTCCATGGAGGCTTTGGATCATTTGTAAGAATATTGTTTTAGCTAAAGGAAGGAAGGTAGGGAGGGGAGTGGGTGGTGGAATTATTATATATACTCTTATCGCAACTACTTGGAAATACTAGTTCATTAATTGGAAGAAGATGTGCAAATGCGTATAGAGAAATATTTTTGATTGGAGTAGAAAATATATCAGCCTAAAAAAAAAAAAGACCTCGCTGTCAGATCATTTTAAAAAGGTCAAGCATATGCAGTCAGTCATTAAAAAAAATACTGTCGGAGGAAATGGTTTATTAATGTACCTTGAGAAATGTTTAATTAAAAAGGAGGAGGCTTAAATTATTCTTGCTGAAATTTGGGATTGTAAAAGTTGATGAATGTATAGTTAGGAAATGGTTTTGTTCACTGTAAAATTAAAATAGACTGGTTTAATATACCTTTAAAATCAAAATGAAGACAGAAATACCAGAGAAAAGGATGGTTTAATGCCCCGTGAAAAAAAATGAAAAAAAAAAAAAACAAAATAACCAGAAGAATGATTGAGTGTTCCAGAAAAACTGTTCTGATGAAAGGTGTCCAACATTAGTGCGTGTGACAATCAACTTTATGTATCTTTTAGACAAGACACACATCATTGGATTGTATAGGAAGAATCAGCTCCCATACACATATAGGCTAGTCCCAAACTCACCTCGTCGATAGTATAGATATAGTCAGCACCTATAACAGTCAGCACTATATATATAACACTCAGCACTATACGCCTTTAACTGTTTTTGTGGAGCTGACTTGGAGACTGCTGCTACTACAAATCAAATATCATTCTCTCTCTCTCTCTCTCTCTCTCTCTCTCTCTCTCCTCTCTCTCTCTCTCTCTCTCTCTCTCTCTCTCTCTCTCTCTCTCTCCTGGAACTCGTCCTCTGGTTTCAGCTCTTCTTTAAATATTTTGGCTGAAAAACAGTGGGTGGTGTCCGTCGGGGTGAGGAGGAGGAGGAGGAGGAGGTGGAGGTGGAGGTGGAGAAAAGAGGAGGAATGAGGAAGAAGAGAAATAGGAAAAGGAGTGTGTGTGGAGGAAAGAGAACATGAGCAAAAGGAGGAAAGAAGGAAGAAGGATGGAAGATAAGAGGTGCGATAGAAAGGTAAGGAGGAAGAAGGATAAGAGGGTGAGAAGTAGAAGCAAGGAAAGAAGGATGAGGATTGAGGAAATAAAGGAAGAGGAGGAGGAGGAGGAGAGAGAGGTGAGAGAGGTGAGTGGGGTAGGATAGGTAGGTGGGGGGCAGAAAAGGCCTTGGAATTTTACCAGGTTGCCCTCAGTCTGTCTATACACTAGGGAGACTGGCTGGGAGGAAGAAAGAGAAGAGAAAGGGGAAAGGTCGAGCATTGTGTGGGTCGACAGTGAGTGTGGTGGTGGTGGTGGTGGTCAATAAGAGTGTACCGCCTCTGTTTGTTTACACTCTTTTGTCAGTCTGAATTCATATTGTTGGTGGCGGTCGGTGGTGTTGAGGCCTCGCTGGGGGCTTGGTGTCACTTCTAGTATAGACAGGTTTTTCTCTCTCTCTCTGGTCAATACTTTCAACGCTTATTGCTACCAAGGGATTATATATATTGTAATTATTCCTCCTATGTTTGGTTAACAATTATTTTTATCAGAACTGTCATGTTATCTTGATATTTCCGTCCTGTATTCTAATTAAAAGAAATAAACTAGATACTGTATATTAAAGTGTCTGAGTAAAGTTTTGTGTGTTAAGTTGGAAAGATTGTTTGTATAAATATGGTTGATAGAAATGTTTGTGCTGAGATTGAAGTATTGTCAGTGTAAAAATGATTATTGTAACCTGTAACTTGGATGGAGCGATGACAAGGTGGAGAGACAGACAGACAGACAGACACAGACAGAGGGTTACTCATTTTCCCGGGAGCTTGGTGAGGATGGAGGGGTTGCAGGGGAGTGGGAGATGGAGGGGGGGGTGGATTGGTTGTAAGGGAAAGGAGGGGAGGTGGGGGGGGGGGGTAGGGGGATGGATGGAGTGGGTGCAAGGGTAGGAAAAGGATGGAGTATGTGGAGGGTATGGGGGGGGGGAGGTAGAGGGGAAGATGCAGTGGGGGTTGAATTGGCTAAAAGGGGAAGGGGATGTAGTAAATGCTAGGTGGAGGAAGGTGTAGTGAGAGGGATGGTGGGCAGTGTCTAATGGAGAAGGGATGGAGAATGAAAAGGATGTAAGGATGAGAAGAGAAGAATGAGAATAAGGAGGAAAGAATGTCTGTTAGAAAAGAGAGGAGGAAGAGGAAGAGAATATAACGTTAAGGATTACCAGAGGCGAGGAGGGACGGGTGGGGAAAGAGAGATAGGGGGAGAGAGAGAGAGAGAAAAAAAAAAAAGAGGTATGATGAGAAAAGCGATTATAATTGCGCAGGTACCAGCGTTCTCCCTGCCATGACAAGATGTTGGAGTGGAGGTGGACACGTGTTTACATCACATGTTATGCTACACCTGCCCCTCATATCCCCTCCATGGTTACCTACCTAGACTTGATGGCAGAAAGGACACTTGTCGCTTCATCATATCTGTATCGTCATTATCATCATAGTTTTGCTTTACCATGCTTCAGTCCACCCTCTCTGTCAGTCTTTATGCCTGCCTGTTTCCCTCTCTCTCTTTCGCTCTCTCACATTTACGTAAACATACACACAGGCATCTCTCTCTCTCTCTCTCTCTCTCTCTCTCTCTCTCTCTCTCTCTCTCTCTCTCTCTCTCTCTCCTCTATCTATCTATCTATC